>ML247134.1:573-23340 GCA_005239495.1 Nicotiana undulata
GGCACCCTAAAAATATTCTGAACACACTCCTAAGTCCCAAATCACCTAACGAAGCTATCCGAACCATAAAATCTGCATTCCGAGGTCGTTTACCAATAAGTCAACTCCGGGTTGACTTTTCCAACTCTAAAGCTCTTGTTAGAGACTAAGTGTCTCAATCCACTCTATTTTCACTCCGAACCCGAACCAACCAATCCCAACACTTCATGAACAGTCTAACCGAGCTACTACAAGACAGAAATAAAGGAATAGATGCGTATACTGCGTAACGACGGACCGGGTCGTTACAAACTACGTTATTCCTGTGGTACTGTGTAATTACATGATCTTATCCGTAATCATAAAATCTCTATGTACTAGAGTAATGGGGATGTGATGCATGTTAGAAACCATGTATAGGCTACATGTTTATTCTGTTGGGGCCCATTGAGGTCATATTGTTGTTGAATTATTTGTTTAAATTACAATTTCATACTCAGTCATGTTCATTCATTTCATATCACATCTCAGTCTCTGTTATTGTTTATTGTCACATCTCATATTATTGATTAGGGATTCTTAGTATGAGTGTTGTGAGACCATGAGACTAGAGAGATTGGTGACTGAGTGTCGAGCTGTGAGTGATATATGTATATATGTGGATCGGGTTGCACGCCACAACGAGCCTTATGACTGTATATATAAGTGGATCGGGTTACACGCCCCAATGAGCCTTATGACTATATATATATATATATATATATATATATATATGTATGTATGGTATTGGGTTGCATGTCGTAGCGTGTGTCATTGATTATGCCATGATTGGCTTGATATAGCGCTTTGACTGAAGGAGCCCCTCCAGAGTCTGCAAATACCCCTAGTGAACGCAGTTGATTTATATTGAGGGATAGATCTTCCCTAGGCTGGATTGGCCATATACAGTACTGAGTGACTGAGTGTGTCGAGTGATTGAGCGTGATGAGGGGAAAGTACGATACAATGAGATTGAGTACTCTGAGTGTAAGTACATGATAAGTGGAGATTTCGACTACTTATTAGAGCCTTTTAACTTTCGTTTTAGTTCAAAAAAGTTTAAAGGTATTCCCGAAAACTGATAAAATATGCTTACTTGCAGGAGTATTAAAAAATGAGTCATTACGTTTAAATCCAACTCAAGAAGGAGTACTTTTGAACAAGGACAAAAATCAAGCACACATGTTGCGGTCCGCACTATAATTGTGCGGCCGCAAAAATCAAATATGCATCACCCTGAATTGTACAGTCCACAGAACTCAAGAGATGTAGCCGCAGTGCAGAATTGTGCGGCCGTAAAACTTCCAAAAGGGAAATTTTGTCCGAAAATTTTAACTGTGTATAAATAGACATTTTTGACGAAATTAGGTTAAGTTTTGAAGACCAGAAGTTCTATAGCCGTTTTTCTTTACCCGTTAGGCAACTTTAGCTTATATTGTTGCTTTTACATTGGATTTTCATCTATTGATCTTTCAATATGAGTTTTATCATCTTTTCTTCTTTATTTTCATCAATACCCACTATGAGTAGCTAAATTTCTAAATAGGGTTGTGACTCAACCCTAGTTTGGGAACCTAATGGATGTTTGCTTTAGGGCTTGTTTATGGTTGGGTGTGTATTATTTAGCCTAGTTCTTGCTATAATTGTAGAATTAATGGTTTCAAACATTGGTTCAAGCCTATTTGACTTGGTCTCTACTTGAGAAAGAGAGACTTAGTCTAGGAAAACTTAGCTAACAAGAATTTGGGATGAAATCAAGAGATTTATAGTCCCAATTAAAGGGTTGAATCTAGAGATAGTAAAATCCGACTTGAGCAATCTCTCAACTGTTTTGTATAATACGCATTTGGGCTCGTGAAAGCCAAATTGCGCAAAACCACTCTCTTACCGAGAGATATTGAGTGGGTAATTGTGTGTTGATTCCTATAATACACCCCGACCAACGAAACTCTCTCTAAAGGCCACAACCCGCTAGGCAAACACCTAGGTGGCAGTCATAGCCCTAGGCCTTTTACATATTTTAAAAACAACAACAAAAATATTATCCTCTAGTTTTATATTTTACAATTGCAACCCTTAGTATAATTTTAGAAGTAAAATCAAAACAAAGATTGTGGAAGTGAAACTTAGATAATTCACGTGCTTAGTCCAAATATATACCGCTAATCCCATCTACGCTCCATGTGGATTCGATCCCGACTTCTAGTTGGGTATTATTACTGCAATCGACCGCTTCACAACCCCAATTTGAGGTATGACTTAGGCGAGATCAATTTTTGACGCCGTTGCCAAGGAGCTAAAACGAATTTAGATATATATTTGGTTTTGTGTGTGACTTGTCTTCCTTTCCTTCTGCGTTACTAATCTTTTTGTGAAACAATTGTAGGTAAAACAATGGCCGTCAACAACAATGATCCTCTCGGAAACTTGCCATTGGGGGATGACATGGAGGATGACCAAGTTGAAGAGGTTCCTCTTGAACCTCAAGCAAATAGACGAGGCCGACCGCCTCAAGTCAATGTTTTCGTTCCTCCCCCACCTCCGCCTCAGGTCAACATTTTTTTTCCTCCCCCACCTCCACCAAGAGCGGCTCCACACCGGGTGTTGCCAAATGAAGGATATGAAAGTGCCATAGTCCCACCCCGCATTAGGGCGGGCAACTTCCTAATCACTAATGTTATGCTCACATTGCTAGAGCAACGGGGATTCTTCACCGGGGCTCCGAGTCAAAATGCATACAATTACTTGAAGGGGTTTGTGGACACTTGCTGGGGGAGTAAACATGCCAACGTCTCCGAGGATGCTTTAAGGTTGAGGCTATTTCCTTTCTCTCTACGGGGCAATGACTTGGATTGGTTAGAAAGATTTCAAAACCATTCTATCCGTACATGGGATGAATTGGCGGAGAAATTAATTTCCAAGTTCTTTTCTCCCGGGCATATGGCTACTCTTAGAGACGAGATTCCAGCATTCAAACAAGAACTCAATGAGCCTTTGCATGAGATATGGGAGAGGTATCTTACTATGGTGAAATATTACCCAAACAGTCACATGATGGAGGCTATGATTCAACAAACTTTCTATAGGGGGATCAATACTACCAATTAATGCATGGTCAACCAACTCGCCGGTGGCAATTTCATGACAACACCGTATGACGAAGCTTGTGATATCTTAGAGAAAATGGCGGATAATTCATCGGCATGGAAATGTAGAGCAAATGTTCCTCAAGGTGATCCAAATGTGATTCACCTACATAAAGGATTGCATGATCATAGGCAAGAAATTGCCAAGATGACCACCACAATGAATCAATTAGCCAACGCTAAACTTCAACAAGTTCAAGGTCCTAAGCAAATCAATTCCATGGAGGGAGGGAATATTATGGTAAACAAGAGAAGGCAAAAGGATCAACAAGTGCAAAACCGTGTGGAATAATATGTGCAAGAAGATAGTGGGTTTGATCAAGATGAATCTTACAATGAACAAGAAGAGGAAGTACAATATGTGAACAACTTCCAAGGGCAAAGAAACAACTCTCAAGGCCCGAATCAACAACAATGATGATCTCAAGGAAATAAAGGGAATTGGAATTCTACCAACCAAGACAATTGGAATGGTGGTAACAACCAAGGTAATTGGAACAATCAAGGAAATTGGAATGGTCGAAACAACCAAGGAAATTGGAGTGGCAATAATAAAGGATATTGGGGAAGCAACGACCAAGAGGGGTGGAACAATAACCAAGGGAATCAGGTGTCGGGCTTTCAAAGGCCCCCGATGTATCAACAACCAAGCAACCCCCCTCATTATCCTTTTCATGGGCCTAGCTCTTCCAACAATGAGATGATGCAAATTGAGAACATGTTCAAACAAATTATGGAGAAGAATGCAAACTCCAATGCTCAACTAGCCTCTCACAACACTTAAATTCGCAATTTGGAAGTTCAATTGGGGAAAATCTCGCAAGCTTTAAACACTCGTCCTAACGGGGCACTACCAAGTGAAACGGTGGTGAACCCAAAGGGTGGGAACAACACGGGACATGCCATGGCCGTGACTACAAGGAGTGGAAAAGGTGAGGATTGATCGGCTTTCACCCACACTACTATTAAAGTAAGAAGATGAGGGTAGGTGCAGCTTTTACCCAAAAGGTCGGGATCGAATCCTCAAGGAGTTATGATTTGGAGTGAGTTTCTAAGTGATCTAGCAATGGTTCGTGTTCTTGATTACACTTTTCATAATTATTGGTTTTGAACTATAACTATGATTTATACTAATGATAATTGCAATTGAACTACCATTATCTTTTTAGGTTGTTTTCTAATTGGATAAAGGCACTAGGGTTATGACTTCTTACCTAGGCGAGTAATTAACGGATTCTAATATCTAAGGCAAAGATTTTATTTGGGGAATTATGATATAGCCAAATGCTCTGAAAGCTTACGCCTCATACGACTCCTCTAGGGATGGAGGTAGGCCCAGCCCAGGCTTGTGCGGTTAAGGTTGTTGTACACGACCTCATAAGAAAAGAATGAAAAAAACGATATTTCCAGCTTCTGGTCTGTTACCCACTCTATACCTCTCGGTAGTTTGAGTGGCTATGCCTAATTGTCTTTCTCAAGGTCAATTAGGTGTCAAATTTGCACAAGAAATATGGGCTCAAGTAGGGTTGTACTCTCTCGAGATTTAACCCGTTAATTGGGCCTATCAATTCTCATGATTTCATCCCAATTCCTTGTTGGGTTGATTTTCTAGACTCAAGCCCTCTTTCTCAAGAAGGGCCCAAGTAAATTAAACACCAATTAGTGTCTGCAACCACTAATCTTAACAATAAAACCACAAATCAACTCAAATATCCATCACCCATAAACATCTAAGCCCTAATTTAGAGAATCCATTAATTACCCATACTAGGGTTAAGCCACAACCCCAGCTAATGGGTTTAGCTACTCATAATCAATGAAGAAATCACATAAATAGATGAAGCAAAACCCATATGATTAAATTATAAAATAAAATAGGAAGATTCAATATTGAATTCGAGCTAAAATTGATCAAAAAGATGAAAAGAGACTATTCACGAGCTGCCCACAATATCTAATACTCAGCGTGCCCTAAAAAAATACAAAAGAAGCTATTTATACTTAGTCAAAAATTCCGGACAAAAATTCCCCTGCGGGGTCACCGCGGACCACGAAGAATGGACCGCGGTTCGCGAAGGTCTTCTGGGCTTCTTAAGCTGGGGTGTCTGAACCTCTTGACCACGGACCGCATAAACTGGACCGCGGTCCGCAGTATCTTTAGCCTTCCAAATGAGTCTCTCTGAATCTCCTCACCGCAGTCCCGTAGAATGGACCGCGGCCGCGATGGAAGTTTACCTTGTAAACCATTCTCTGAACGTCACCACCACGGTCCGCATGCATGGACCGCGGCCGCGGTGGATTTTGCCTTTAAATCAGCCCTTTGAACCTTACTACCGCGGACCGCATAAAGTGGACCGCGGTCCGCGGTGATCACTTTGACTTTGACTTTTGGTTGTTCTTGGTACTTGTGCCAGTTTCTCTCCTTTTTGAGCAGATCTTTGACTATTTATCATCCTTTTTGGTTCAAACCTGCAACAAGCACAACATGTAAGCCTTTGGGACTATTTTGTGTACAATTGCATCCAAAACTCAAGCAAGATAGAGCGTAAAAAAAGGTGAAATCCCTATTTATCAAGGATACAACCACCTCAAGTCAAAGGAAAATTGTGGATGATGAGTAAGTGACACAAGAAGATGAGATTCCAAACAATGTGGTGCAAACAGATGACGAAGTGAGAATTGATATTGATGACAATGTGGAGGATACTCAAGAGGAAGTGAACCCGTCTAGGGAGCACATTGTTGACATACTGGAACCGGTAGTGCCAAAGGCTAAGGCACTAATTCCAAGGCCTCCTCCTCCATACTCTCAAAGGCTTGCCTAGCAAAATGGCGAGAACCAATTCAAAAAGTTTATTGACATGATGAAGAGCCTATTTATTAATGTGCCATTGGTTGAGGCTTTAGAGCAAATACCCAGTTATGCAAAGTTCATGAAGGATTTGGTGACAAAGAAGAGGTCGATGAATTGTGAGACTATAAATATGACACATCAAGTGAGTGCCATTGTGCACTCAATGGCTCCTAAATTGGAAGATCCCGACGCTTTCACAATCCCTTGAACCATTGGAAGTGCGACTTTGCTAAAGCTCTTTGTGATCTTGGGGAAAGTATCAATTTGATTCCCTATTCAATTTTCAAGACTTTGGTAATTGGGAAATCAAGACCCACATCTATGAGGTTACAAATGGCGGAACGTACTATGAAGATACTGTTGGGTATTATTTATGATGCGTATGTCCGTGTTGATAAATTTATCCTCCCAACGTATTTTGTGATTCTTGATTGTGAAGTAGACTATGAGGTTCCTATTATTCTAGGGAGACCTTTCCTTGATACGGGGAAGGCTCTTGTTGATGTGGAAGTCGGTGAGCTTACTTTTCGGGTGGGTGATGAAAAGGTGGTTTTCCATGTGTGCAAATCTATGAGGCAGCCAAATAGCAATGAAGTTTATTCGTTTGTGGACTTTGTGACAGATGTGATTATTGATGATGCTAATGCCACAATGAGTGTTGATGATACTTTGTAGGCCGTTTTGCTTAACCTTGAAGATGATTAGAAGAATGGCTATGTGGAATGTGTGAATTCATAGCAAGAAATGAGGTCGTACACTTATGAACCCCACAAATTGTCCTTGGATCTTGAAAATCGAAATACGCCTCCAGCAAAGCCCTCAATCGAGGAGCCTCCCACTTTGGAGTTAAAGCCATTGCCTCCACATCTCAGGTATGAATTCCTTGGCCATTGTTCTACTTTAAAGGTTATCCTTTCCTCTTGTTTAACTAACGTGTAGGTAGACTCCACATTGGTGGTTCCAAAAAAGAGGAAGAAAGTTATCGGATGGACATAGCGGATATTCGGGGTATAAGCCCCACCTTTTGCATGCACAAGATTATTTTGGAGGAGGATTCCAAACCCTCTGATCACATCAAAGGAGTCTAAATGAAGCAATGCAAGAGGTGGTCAAGAAGGAGATCATAAAGTGGTTGGATGCCGGGGTTATTTACCCCATTTCTGATAGTTCGTGGACTTTTCCGGTGTAATGTGTCCCAAATAAAGGGGGCATGAAGATTGTCACCAATGACAAGAATGATTAAATTCATACAAGAACGGTGACCGGGTGAAGAGTGTGTATGGACTATCTCAAACTCAACAAAGTCACAAGAAAAGATCATTTCGCATTTCCCTACCTTGATCAAATGCTTGATCGGTTGGCCGGTCGTGGTTTCTATTGTTTCCTTGATGGGTTTTTCGGCTACAATCAAATTCTTATTTCTCCGGAGGATCAAGAGAAGATTAATTTCACATGTCCCTATGATACTTTCGCATTCTCGCGGATGCCATTTGGTTTATGCAATGCACCGGTGACTTTTCAACGGTGTATGATGGCTATCTTCACAGACATGGTGGAGGATTTTCTTGAAGTCTTCATGGATGACTTTTCAGTGGTCAACAATTCTTTTGATGATTTCTTGAAAAATTATATAAGGTCATGGAAAGATGTGAAGAGACGAACCTAGTATTGAATTGAAAGAAATGTCACTTCATGGTCGAGGAAGGAATTGTCCATGGCCACAAAATGTCAAAGATTGGTATTGAGGTCGACAAGGCCAAAATAGAGGTGATTTCTAAACATCCACCTCCAACATTCGTGAAGTGAGTGAGGAGTTTCCAGGGTCATGCGAGGTTCTATCGCTGTTTCATCAAGGATTTTTCCAAAGTGGTGAACCCCTTGTGTAAGCTTTTGGTGAAGGATGTCAAATTCCATTTTAATGAGGATTGCATGAAGGCATTTGAATTGCACAAGTTCAAATTGACAACTACTCCTATTATCACCGTGCTGAATTGGATCTTGCCTTTTGAGCTCATGTGTGACGCAAGTGATGTGGCAGTCGAAGCGGTTTTGGGACAGCGTATCAACAAAATCTTCCATCCGGTGTACTATGCTAGTAAGACCATGAATGGTGCCCAAGTCAATTACACGGTGACCGAAAAAGAGCTCTTTGCTATTGTTTTGCTATGGAGAAGTTTCACCCGTACTTGATGGGTACAAAGGTGATTGTCCACACCGATCATTCGGCTCTTCGATACTTAATGAGCAAGAAAGATTCAAAGGCGCGACTAATGATATGGGTGCATTTATGAGTTCGATCTAGAAATCCAAGATCGCAAAGGCAGTGAAAACCAAGTGGCGGACCACTTGTCTCACTTGGAGGAGGGGAGGAGGCCACATGATGGCCTTGAAAACAGTGACTCATTCCTCGATGAGAAACTTCTATCCATTTCAATGATCGAGATGCCATGGTTCGCCGACTTAGAAAATTATCTTATGAGTGGTATTGTACTGAATGAGTTCTCTTCAAACCAAAGGAAGAATCTCAAACGGGATTGCCTTGACTACTATTGGGATTAACCGTATCTCTTCCGGATTGGTACCGATGGTGTGATGCGAAGTGTTTGCTGGAGGAGGAACAAATGGAAATTCTTGGGGATTTCCACTCTTCACCATATGGTGGTCACCATGGTGAAGCAAGAATGGCAGCAAAAGTGTTGAGTTGTGGATTCTATTGGCATACCCTCTACAAGGACATAAGTGATCTAGTCAAGAGTTATGATGAATGTCAAAGGGCCGGTGGGATTTCGAAGAAAGATGAGATGCCCCTCACCACCATCTTGGAAATTGACATTTTTTATGTGCGGGGCATTGATTTCATGGTACCGTTCGTAAGTTCTTGTGGGAACACCTACATTTTTGTAGTTGTGGACTATGTGTCAAAATGGGTTGAGGCCGTTTCTCTACCCAACAATGAAGCTCGAAGTGTGTTGACATTTTTGAAAAAGAACATCTTTACAAGATTTGGTACTCCAAGGGCCATTATAAGTGATGGGGGGTCGCACTTTTGAAAAAATCTTTTGATAACTTACTCACCAGGTATGGTGTCACTCACAAAGTCACGACCCCTATAACCTACAAGCAAGCGGACAAGTGAAAGTCTCCAACTGGCAGATCAAGACTATTTTGTCAAAGATAGTGAATGCCAACCGGACATATTGGTCGAAGAAACTTGATGATGCTCTATGGGCTTAAAAGACGGCTTACAAAACACCGATTGAGATGTCTCCATACCGGTTGGTGTTCAGTAAAGCTTGTCACCTAGAACTTGAGCACAAGGCCATGTGGGCATTGAAAAAGCTAAATCTTGAGTGGGATGTCACCGCCAACTTAAGAGTGGACCAATTGAATGAGCTAGATGAATTATGGTACCCTGCATATACAAGTTCTTCCTTATATAAGGAGAAGATGAAGTACCTCCATGGAAAGTACATTCGGAACAAGGAGTCCAAAGAAGGTGAACTTGTGTTATTGTTCAATTCTCGGTTACAGATGTTTCCGAGAAAGTTGAAGTCTAAATGGAGTGGCGCGTTTGAGGTTTTGAATGTTACACCCTTTGGTGCATTAGACTTGAAGAATAAAAATGATGAAGTGTTTAGAGTCAATGGTCACCAGGTGAAGTATTATCTTCGAAAAGTTGGTGATGTCCACGTCTTGGTGTTGATTCACTTCAAGTGATTGATGGTAACCTGCGTCGTGCCGCGACGTTAAATCAGGCGCTTCTTAGAAGGCAACCCATGTTTCATTTTATTTTTCTTTTTCTTCCTTTTTTAGATAGGTTTTGTTTTGTGCTAACTGGTTTTGAAGTATGTTGCAGGAATGAGTGTGCTTTGCAGGAACTGTGCTTAGGAAAAAATGGCTAAGTATGGAAAAACTGCGGACTGCACATTTATTGTGCGGACGGTACAATCTTGATGGCCATAGCAAAAAGGAGTATGCGGTCGCACAATGAATTGTGCGGCCGCACAACTGGAGACCACATAATTTCAAACTCTCTAAAGTTTGCATCGCGGAGAAATGGCTGATCTACGGCTGCACAACTATAAATAGTGGACTCCTCACACTGTTCAAACTTTACACACTCTGAGTATTTGACACCAAAGCATGCACGTGCACTAATTTGATTCAAGCATCAGTCTCATTTCATCACCTTAGATTATTCCTTGCATCCTTCATTACTGGTATGTCCAATTAATGTTTAGATTTTTTCAAATTTCTCAATTTTTGTTCTTGATTAGTTTAGTTATTCTTAGGCCTAAATTCAAAATCATCATCATGTATGATAGATGTTTTTTGTGTAACCTTCTAGTTCCTTAATGGGGGTTGAGTAAACTGTATATCACGTATATATTGCAAACTCCATGTCCAAATTGTGTAAGAATTGAAAAAACCTAAGTTATGTGCCGTCTGTTTATGAATTATGCGGCTGAACATGAAATCGTGCGGTCCATAGATCCTTAGGTTCGGGAAAAGTTTGTGCTGTGATTGTGAAGACCGCACTCAAAATTGTGTGGTCCGGATAAACTGATTTGCGACCGTAGAAAAGTGTGTGCGTTTGCAGATCAAAACTTCAGAGAAATGGTATTTTGGGCATTGAATTGTGTGGCTGCACTCAAAATTATGCGGGCCGCACTTCAATTGCGCGACCACACTTCAAAATTTGTGCAGTCCGAACAAGCCTTCTGCGGCCGCACCAAAAATTGTGCAGACCGCACTTCCCCCTCCAGCACACTGTTTTGTCTGAAGTTATTTTATATTCTTTTTCTGAGCTTTAACTGACTCATTTTGCTATGTATTGCAGACAATGGTTAGATCAAGAGGCCGCAGTGATACTTCTAAGGGGAGGAGTGAACCCTCTTGAGACCGAGGCAGGGGTACCCAACCACTCTCAGTCCAAAAATGGATAGCAAAGAAGCCAACCACAGGGAGAGGTAGGGCCACAGAGCCCTCCAAATCAAGTTCTTACATCCCGTCTAGGGGCGCATTTAAGGGCCATTCTGTGGAGGCACAACCAGAGGCCGAATCTCAGCCACATCAATTCCCGGGGAGATACCAGCTACGTAATGAGCCTTCCACCTCAGCAAGCTCTTCTGAGGGCTCGGAAGATGGAAGCCAGGGTTCAGAACCCTCATCTACTCACACCCCCGCCGCATCAGGTTACAGTTGATGATGATGAGGATATTCCGGATGACGATCGAGGGGGGTGATACCAAAATTGGTGGCCTTGAGAGGTCAAAGAAAAAGAAGATTTAGGAGGACAAATTCGTGATCGTGACAGCCTGTACCAGGTTCGAGAGTGGTATCCCCAGAGATCGTTCACACTTGAGCGTCAGTTTCTTTTGAAGGATTTGGATAGATTCAACCCTAATATGGAAAAGCAAATTAGGGAGAGAAAATGGTGGACATGGTTCACTCAGAGTGTGATAGGTGCCAAGGAGCATTTAGTCCGGGAGTTTTACGCCAATATGGCTCATATCAAAATGGGGACTAAGATGACTAAGGTGAGAAACTTGAAGGTTCGATTTGATCAGAGCACTCTGAACACCTATTTGGGGTTTGAGGAGGTACAACCGGTTAAATACATGCAAAACTTTGCAATGGGTTATGTGGCTCGCCCGTGGTTAGTTGAGATCTTAGCAGCTCTAGGACCACCAACACCATGGATCACAGTAGGGGTGCCCATCATCGGGCCACCCTCAACTTTGAGGCAAAAGGATGGAAAACATTTGTGTGCAACCGCATAGACCCGAGCCAAAATGAGAACAACCTTCCAGTACCCCGGGCAGTCTTAGTTAGATCTATAATGTCCGGGTACCCAATCAACGTGGGTGCTATCATGTCGGCCAACATGTCGGTGGTTGTCAGGCAGGGTGAGAGATCCTACCCATATCCCAACACTATCATGGAGTATCTCACGGATTCAGGGGTGGAGCCCAGGAGCTTTGATACGAAGGTTCGAGCTAAGAAGCCTTTCTCCTGGAGCTCTCTCAAGGACCCAAGGAACCCGAAGAATAAAGGTAAGTCGACTACTACCGTATGCCAGTCTGATGAGCCATCGGTGGTAGTTGCAGATTCAGCTGTTATGCCTTCTACAACTTCCATGCCTTCCAGAGTAGCTGGGCCTTCCACTGAGACTATTTCCATGCCACCACCTCCATCTTCAGGGCCATCGCATCAGTATCATTGCCTTCCTACTCCACTTATCCACTCACTGCACCGTGAGTCCCCTATACACTAGTGGGTCTCAACAACAGGATGCAGACAGCTACTGCAAAGCTGTCTGACCTATCCAATGCTGTTGCAGCACAACCTTCTACCCTAGCACCCCGGGTTCCTCCGTCAGTGGAGGAAACTTTGAAGAAGATATTGGACATTCAGAAGACTATTATGGATACTTTGGTGGCACATGGGGGAGCTATTGAGGAGTTAGGTAAATAGGTAAAGAAAATGAGAAAATCTCAGTCTTCGAGAAAATCAGTGGACAAGTTGAGACGTGAGGTGACCAAGATAGCAGCAGCTGGTGATCTTCCATTTGACTTACTGATGGAGACAAATCCATCAGTACCAGCAACACCATCAGCACCAGTGGCACCAGCTGGCCAGTCTGACGAGCTAGACCTCACTGCCTACACTACTGAGGAGGTGCTACAGATGTTCACCAACCCCACTACTCCCCGACAGAGGATGATGAGATCCTGTTGGAGGAGCCTGAGGGTGGTGATGCTGCTATGCACACTGAGACCACATAAGGTGTCCTCTCTACTCTTTCCCTTCCTTATTTTGATTTTTGTTAAGCATTAAGGACAATGCTTATTCTTATTCAGGGGGGTGGTCTATTTTGATTTGATATAACATTTGATATTGGCCTGTAATAACTATAATACTCTCTTTTTATTTTTATTTCATTTTCATTATATATATATTCTTCTCTCTCTATTGATGTATATACTCATTTTCCCGTTCTAGGTTTGTATATTCATTTTTGCTTTCAGTAGTTTATTTCATAGCTTATTTATTTTGTTTTCTTAGTAGTCTAGCTTCTTTTTGATTTGATAGCTTCTTTTTTTATGTTTAATTGATCAATAAGCCTTTGGTTTTCTTAATGTCATGGTTCTTTCCAAAGGTGGTTTTTGTCCGGGTGACTCTTCAAAACGATGGATGTCGTGATAACCTTCTTAAGGGATTGAGTCCGTTTTTTATGTTTAGGTAAAAACAGTAGTAATAATGAATAAGAGAGTCAAGCATGCTTCACTTGGTACCAACACACGTAACTACACTCTTATGATTAAAAACAAGTTCTTGGAAATAAATAGCTCTAGTTAGTGACCTTATGACTCTTGTGTTGTCTTAGGCAATCATCGAGTGGTTTAGTTGAACCATTGGTGATTTTCAATCTTGAATATGGTTTTTGTGGGGCCCTCGACTCTATCCTCTTTAACAATCCAGCTGTGTGAGAGGTGAGATGTTTTGTTGCAAGTCCAAGTACCCGTGCGAATGGTCTAGAACTTGCCCCGAATGTGTTTCTAGGCGAAATTTTAAGTTTTTCTTGGCTTGAGAAGTGATTGTAGGCTCTCCTTGACCCGTCTTGAAATTTTCCATAGCCCACCAATGCTGTTATACCTAGTAAACCCTTTTGAGCCTAAAGCCTTTCTCATTTCATTCATGTTACAAGCCTTTACACGTTTTGTAGTGATCATCTCTTGGCACCGGAGATTTCCGTAATACTCCTGAGAAACAATTGGCGAAAACATAAGTTTGGGGGAGAGATGAGGAGTTTGAAAGCAATATCAAGGTACAAAAAGAGAAAAGAAATGAAGAAAAGGGAATGCAAAGAAAAAGAAAGAAAGAACTAAAGAAAAATGCAAAAAGAATGTGAATAAATTGAAGAGTTGAAGGGATTTAAAGGAAAGCAAAACTGCAAAGCATGGAGAAAACAATGAAGAAAAAAATGAATATCATGACCAAGAAAGAGTGATGTCAAGTATCTCTAGTTCTCCTAAGGAAAAAGAAAATGCCTCGAAAAGTCGGCAAAGCATGAGCCGAAAAGAGAAAATGGAGTGCTTAAGGAAAGATGAACCCGTTCTATTCCAACATTTTCTACCTTAGTCTAAAATCCATCATTACATCCCGAAAAATCCCTACGTTATTTCAAGTCGAGTGAACTTACATGAGTGGTTATTTACATGAGGGGCAAGCATATGGTACTTAGAGTCGTACTTGTGACATTATTTTTAGAGAGATGAGCGAACTTTTCCCTAATCCTTGAATTGAGTGCTTCATTCATCACAGTGACTTACATCAAAGAGTGAACTTACTTGATGAGTAAAGTCAACTCTTGATGCACAAGTGTCACATTAGAACTATTTGTGCTTGAACTTCAAATCATTGCCTTGTTGATAATCCATAAGTGTTATGGTTAATTGTTGGTCCCAATTGATGTGTGTTTGATTCACTGTAGATTAGCTCGAATAGCTCTTTTCTTGTGGAGGTGGGAATCACCTTATTTTCTTGAGGATAAGCAAAAGCTTAAGTTTGGGGGAGTTGATAAGTGGAGATTTTTACTACTTATTAGCGCTTTTGACTTTCGCTTTAGTTAAAAAACATTTAAAGGTATTCCCAAAAACTGATGAAATATGCTTACTTGCATGAGTATTGAAAAATGAGCCATTATGACGAAATCCAACTAAAGAAGGAATACTTTTGAACAAAGACAAAAATCAAGCACATAGGCTCAAAGTGCGGACCACAGAATTCTATCTGCGGCTGCAGAACATGAAGAAGAATCAAAAGAGTTGCAGTGTAAAGTGTGGACCGCACAATAATTGTGCGGTCGCAGAAGTCAAGGTTCTGAGAGTTTCAAATCCAAGCCCAACAGGAACTACGGTCTGCTCTATAATTGTGCGGCCGCAGAAATCAAACGTGCGGCCCCACCCAGAATTATTCGGTCCGAAGAACTCAAGAGTTGTGGTCGCACTGCAGAATTCTGCGGCCGCAGAACCAAATCCTGTCAAGAGCTAAAGAAAAGTGTGAACCGCACACAGAATTGTGCGGCCGCAGAACATCCGAAAGAGTAATTGTGTCCGAAAATTTCAACTGTGTATAAATAGACTTTTTTTATGAAATTAGGTTATGTTTTGAAGATCAGAAGTTTTGTAGCCGCTTTTCTTTACCCTTTTAGGGTACTTTAGCTTATATTGTTGATTTTACATTGGATTTTCATCTATTAATCTTTCAATATGAGTTTTATCATCTTTTCTTCTTTATTTTCTTCAATAACCACTATGAGTAGCTAAATTTCTAGCTAGTATTGTGACCCAAACCTAATGCGAGAACCTAATGGGTGTCTGATTTAGGGCTTATTTATGGTTAGGTGTGTATTATTGAGCCTACTTCTTGCTATAATCGTAGAATTAATAGTTGCAAACATTGGTTCAAGAATATTTAACTTGGTATCTACTTGAGAAAGAGAGACTTAGTCTAGGAAACTTTGCTAACAAGAATTTTGGATGAGATCAAGAGATTGATAGTCTCAATCAAAGGGTTGAATCTAGAGAGAGTAAAACCCGACTTGAGCAACTTCTCAATTGTTTTGTAAAATACCCATTTGGGCTTGGGAAATTTCTCAACTGTTTTGTATACATCCCGACCAACAAAACTCACTCTAAAGCCCACAACCCGTTAGGAAAAAACCTAGTTGGAAGTTACGGCCCTAGACCTTTTATATATTTAAAAAATAACAAAAACATTATTCTCTAGTTTCATGTTTTACAATTGCAATCATTAGTATAATTTTAGAAGTAAAATCAAAACAAAGTTTGTAGAAGTGCAACTTAGATAATTAACGTGCTTAGTCCCAATATATACCACTAATCCCATCTACGCTCCCTGTGGATTAGATCCTGACTCCTAATAGGGTATTATTATTGCAATCGATCGCTTCACAACCCCAATTTGAGGTGTGACTTGGCCAAGATCAGTACATGAGTTCATCACTGAGGTATATTGCATTTGACATGCATACTTGATATATATGCATAGAGATGCATTTCCATTTGCTACCCGATTTTGGTGACATTCATGATTTCACATGTATATTGACATGTAGGCATAGAGATGAATTAATCCTCATGCTATCTAAAATGAAGTATCTTGTTTTCTATTGAAAGTTTTTTGGAAAAATCACAGTTTTCAAACGTAATCATATGCTATTTTGGTGTTTTCGATGAAAGATTTGGAGTTGGTTGTTATACTTGAAAAGCAAGCCTATTTTTTCGTAACTGAGAACGAGTTGAGCATCATATCTCTGAGTTATTTTCATGCACAATTTTATTATATTGTTATGAATTGTTGTTGGTTATTGGAGTTGGACTCTGACCCTTGTCCCAGCTCATCACTACTTTCAGCCTAAGGTTAGCTTTGTTACTTATTGAGTATATGGGGTCAGTTGTACTCATACTACACGTTTGCACCTTGTGTGCAGATGTTGGACGCTGATATTGATGTGTTCGACGGGAGCTGGATTTGAAGATGTACCTGCATTCTGGTTGTAGTTGTCTCTTGTTCATGGTAACCTTAGATTATTAAAAATCTGTTTATGTATATTTCATACAGATGATCTACTTTATTTCATACCAACCTTGTAAATTCTAAATCTTAAACGCTCATGATTTGTACTACCAGTACTTGAACAATTCTTATATAAAAGCAGTTGTATTATCATTTCTTTTCTTTATATATCTCATTAAATTGGTTAATTATTAAGTGGCTTACCTGACGGGTTAGGTTAGGTGCCATCACGATTAGTTACATTTGGGTCGTGACAAATTTTATGTAGTTGCTAATTTATTTATTTTCATTTAGCATAATTGTGCTATTATTCTAGTTTTGAAACTACTCCTCCTAATATTAAAAATAATGAATCATTAATAAACTTAGCATATAATAAGTAATGTCATTAAAGTAGAATCTCATTGTTGAATGAGGTTATAGACTTATATTTTCCTTTTCTTTTGAATTATATTTATTTAAATTATATTGAAACTTATTTTACGTTATATTATAATTTTACATAAGAGTATTATGTTCAACTTTTTTTGGATTTTGAATTTATGTTATATTTTTTATTCTATTTTATTTGTTTTAGTAGTATTCACTTATTAATGTAGATTGTATGCCGTTCATTTTTATATAATTTTTTCATAAAATATTTGAGTAATGTTATTGTATTATATTTAGAAATATTAATCATTTTATTTAGCATGCAGTCCATGATATTCTTACAAAATATGTACTTTTATTTTTTATAATTGATTAAAGTAAAATATTATTTTAAAATATATATCAAGTATGTTTACAATATTAGTTACAAATATAATATGATTATAATTAATATATTTTTAAACAATAATATCTAACTTAAAAGTAAAATTTAATATTATTTATAAAAGTAAATATTTGTTAAATCTTAAATTTAATTTTTAATATTTAAATTTATATTTAAAATTTAATCTAATTATGTAATTACACATGTGCAACCAAACAGTACACTTACAATTTTTCATGACCCGGAATCCCGACCTCGGGGTCATGATTGCGCCTAATATCTACTTTCTAGGCAAGCCCTTATGAACAGAAAATTAACAATTTTTGACAGGATATTAACAAAGAAATCAGTACAAGTCTGAATAATAATAATAATAATAATAATAATAATAATAATAATAATAATAATAATAATAATAATAATAATAATAATAATAATAATAATAATAATAATAATAATAATAATAATAATAATAATAATAATAATAATAATAATAATAATAATAATAATAATAATAATAATAATAATAATAATAATAATAATAATAATAATAATAATAATAATAATAATAATAATAATAATAATAATAATAATAATAATAATAATAATAATAATAATAATAATAATAATAATAATAATAATAATAATAATAATAATAATAATACGAAACCACGAGTCTAAATATAACCCAAAATTACACTATTTATACATTATGACAATCAAACTGATCGTCGTAATCACAATAGCGTGTAATTACTAGGCTGTGTAATTACTATCTTAATAATTACACCAATTGTAATTACTTGGTGGTTTTCAAAAAAGATTTGGTGGTTTAAGTTAGACCTAAAGTTTGAGTAGGTATTCCTGATTTTGATAGGAATTGGCCGTGAACATTAGTAGTACAATTTTCTTTCTCATAAATGGAACGTACATAATAGAATTTATCATAACTCAGTGTCACGACCTTAGTTTTCCTCCGTAGGATGTCGTGACGGCACCTAGTCTCTAAGATTAGGTAAGCCTAATAAAACATATGGAATAACCGAAATAATAATAATTTAAATCTCACATCCACAACTATATATATAGAGGAAATCTCCAACCCAACATGTACATCTCCCAAAACTCGGTAAAGTATAAGTCACAAGCTCTAGATAAAATACGCAATGCTCCTATACATCACTATCTACAAAAATATAAAGGAACAAGAAAATATTAGGATAGAAGGGGACTCTGAGGCTTGAGGACGGGGGCAGGTGTACCTTGAAATCTCAAAAGCAGCAACACAACGCAGTAATATCGAGGCTGATATGATGTACCTGGATCTGCACAATAATATGTGCAGAGCGTAGTATGAGTACACCACAACGGTACTAGTAAGTGCCAAGCGTAACCTCAGTAGTGTAGTGATGACGTCAGATCAAGGCCCTACTGGAGATAAAAGGAAACAAAACAGATAATATAATGACATAGTGAAATAACAAGGAAGTGAAACAGTAAAGAATTTACGGAAAGTAGCAACACAGAATCAAGGAAAGTTAATTCAACACGAAAGGAAAACAAAAATTTTACGAGTTAAGAAAACAACAACCAACAATAGAAAATAAGGAAGATCAACAGAGGCACTCCTAAGGTACCGCCTCGTAGTCTCAAATCATTAAATAACACACTTTCTTTATATCACCGCGGGGGCCTTTACATTTCGTTTTGAAAATCCTTATCCCGAAATAGCACCACGCGTTTTGCCCACCTTATCACACCGCATGACTTCTAGTAGTTCCCTTACTAGCCACGTATATCAAGCCCACCTTATCTCACCACATGAGTTTCAACACCCAGACCTTATACCACCGCATGGTATCACTAATCACAACGGCACGACAGAAACCTCGTGCAACAATAACACTCGCATTGCAGAAACTTGTGCAACAATAACAACCGCACTGCGCAAAAATCTCGTGCAACAATAACAACAACACGACAGAAATCTCGTGCAAACGAAAAAACAATCACCTCAACAATAACATGAATGCCAAGACACAACAACTAAGTAAATGATATTTCACAAGTTACACCTTGCCTCAAAAGAACCACCGCCTTGCAATTCAACACCAAACTCAACAGCAAGATATTTCAAGGACAACAATTTCATGTAAGGAGTTCCACAATTAAGTAATGAATACGGATATCAAGAAAAGCAAGTAACTCAACTAAACATGTGATACAAGTTGCAAATAGGATTTAAGACAAGTAGACATGTGAAATTAGGCTAAACATGATGACTATAACGTGTTAAAGTAACTCTATTAAGGCATGAAAAGGAAACTACGTAGCAAAACCCTGAATTTCAATATTTAGCCCGTGTACGCACTCGTCACCATGCATACACGACCTTCACATATCACAATTTATCACCAAAAAACCAAATCCTAAGGGGAATCCCCCTCCCCCCCCCCCCCCCCCCCCCCCCCCCCCCCCCCCCCCTCCCTCCACAAGGTTAGGCAAGTCACTTACCTCAATCTACGCTTAATCAATCAACTAGATGGCCTTTCCCTTGATTTTCAACTCCGAACGGCTCGAATCTAGCCAAAATAATTTTGTACTATAAATATAACTATAGAAAACTAGTTTAAATAATGAAACAATGATTTTAGCAAAGAATTGGAAAATTGCCCCAAAAGGTCAACCCAGGCTCACATCTCGGAACACGACCAAAATTATAAAATACGATCACCCATTCAATATCGAGTCCCACCATACAAGAATTATCCAAATCTGACCTCATTTAGCCTTTCAAAACCCAAAACCTTGGTCTAAGAATTTCTACACTTTTTTCTCAATTTTAAACTCCAAAACAATAGTTAAAAGGTGTAACTAACAGTAGATTCATGGGAATTAATCAAAAACGATTCAAGAATCTATACCCAATGCTTCCTCTGAAAATCCCTCAAAATATCGCCTCAATCCGAGCTCTCAAAGCCCCAAAATGAAAATTGAAGTCAAACCCTCAATTTTTCCCCTTTCTACCTAGTTATGTCGCGCCTGCAACTTTACTGCCGCATCTACGGCTCCGCACCTATGGAATTTCCATTGCATGTGCGATTATGGCTAAGCCTAGAACAGTTCGCATCTGCGAGGGAAGGTCACACCAACGCATGTGTGCGGCAACTAAGTCACACCTGCGCTTCTGGATGCACCTGCGCTCTTCTTTATCACATAAGTGACACCAGGTTTGAGGAACAATTGCCGCACCTGTGAGCCATTCCTGGACTGCCCTCTTTTCTTTTGCGTTCCACTGCTCGCACATGCGAGTCCGCACCTGCGACCAATCCCTCCGCAGGTGCAATGACACCAGAATTGGGAGCTTCAACATTTGCGCAAGTCCAAATTTTGTTTCCAATATCGATCCGAATAACACCCGGAGCCCCCAGGGCCGTTCGAACCCCGTCTGAATATACCAAAAAGTTTCAAAACACATAACAGACCGACTCGAGACCACAAATGACTTCAAACAACATCAAAAAGACGAATCACACCCCAATTGAAGCCTAATGAACTTATGAACATCGAAATTCAGAAATCGGCGCTGATTATTACCAAACAACTCTGATTGACACCAAATTTTTGCACACAATTCAAAGTTGACATTACGGACCTATTCCAACTTCCGGAATCGGGATCCGGCCTATATCAAAAAGTTCACTCCCTGTCAAAATTTGTAAAATTCCACCAATTTCTAACTTTCGCCAAAACACACTAAACGACCTACGGACCTCCAAATCAACATCCGGACACGCTCCTAAGACTATGGTTGTCCAAAAGGACGGGTCGTCCCGCCCCATCCCGGTTCCGATCCCGCATCTTGTCTCGTCCCGGCCCACTTTATTCTAAACGGGATGGGTCCATGTTAAATGGGACACGGGATTGGAGGGGATGGCTATTTCGTTCCGTTTAACCCGTCCCGTTCCGTCCCACTGTCCCGCATTTTTTTTTTTGAATTATAGTCGTTGGGAAACGACTTCAATTGCAAGAATAGTCGTTCCCAACGGCCAAAAACAACCATATTTTCCCCCCACATCCTCCCCTCACCCCCACCCCAAAAAAAACTCCCTTANCCCCCCCAATCCTGCTTCATTATTCCCGCAAAAACCAATCATTCTCTCTCAAATCTCTTACATTTTGTTTATATTATTCTCTCAATTTTCTCACAATCAAGTAATAAGTTTCAATTATTTGGGCAAATTTTTGGAGCAACTTTCAAGCTTCAAATTAATTCGTCATATATTTGGAGCAATATTTTGGGCAATTTCTTTAAGTTTCAATATTTAATCACGGCGCACTCGTTCCATCTCCTAATTTTAATATCATTTTTTGCGTATCAATTTATTGCTTAATATTTTTGTTTACTTTATATGTTTATTTTCGTATTTCATTAGTGCGTTAAATTTCTGTGTTAACTTTTTAAATTTAATTTCGTATTTAAATTATGACACCTAAAAATATATTTGGTTTATTTAAAAAAAGTAGTAAAGTTGAAAGTAGTAGTAATCCTAATCCTAACCCTTCTCCTAGAATTAGAAAACATATAGATAAAATGACTCATGTTGATGAAACTTCATTTTTCCAATCCTCCCTCCCCCCCATGTTACGATATTAATTTCGAAGAACAATTAGATCATGAAACTTTACAAAGACAATTCGGCAAAGATTTTTTTATTGAGGACGAAGAAAATGAGGAAGAAGAATTAGATGAAACACCCACTAATTTCCGTTTTAACTTTTAAGTTTATTAAATAAGTCAAAAATTAGTCGTTGCAAACTTTAAAAACTTAGTCATTAGCCGTTGCCAAACTTAATGCTTAAATAATATTTTTTTTAAACTGCCCTCTTAAGGCCCGCGAACCCGTCCCGTTTGTTAGTGGGATGATATGGGCCTACCATTTCGTCCCGTTTGTCCCGTCCAGCCACCGTCCTGGCTAAATGTCATCCCGTTAATTTTGTCTCGTCCTGTCGCGTCCCGCCCGTTGGGCAGCCATACCTAAGACCAAATCACCATATAGCGCTATTTGAACCATCAAAACTCCATTCTGGAGTCGTCTTCATACAAGTTAAACTACGATCAACCCTACTACTTAAACTTCCAATTTAGGGACTATGTGTCTCATTACACTCCGAAACTCACCCGAAACCAAAACTAAACATCCAGCCAAGTCACATAACTACAGAATGAAATAGAAGGAGTAATAAATAGGAATCAGGGCTAATACTCTCAAAATGACCGGCCCGATCGTTACACTCAGAGGCATGAAGACACATGTAAATCAACTGACAAACATGAAAAGACGACGAGCACTTAGAAAGCAAAAAAAAAAAAAAAAAAAAAAAAC
>ML247134.1:23374-39103 GCA_005239495.1 Nicotiana undulata
AAAAAAAAAAAAAAAAAAAAATACCTGAACACAAAATCATAACGAGCAACTATTCTAAGTTTCTTTTGGGGCGTCAACCTACATACTGGGATTAGGCTCCTTCAAGCTCCTTCACATTTAGCTAGAAACGATATCTACACATTAGTTACAAGTGACAATTATGTGAGAAACATTATTTAAAAAAGCATCCTCTTGTGCTTATTGTCTAGTTTAATTATTCGCTAAGAGGGTGGGGGGTGGGGGGGGGGGTCATTATATAGAAGAGATTGTATGACTAAAGTGTAAGGACCCCAATTTTTCACCTTACGATGTCGTGATGACACATAATCTCTAAGACTGGATAAGCCTAACATGTGTTGAGAGACAGAAGGAATAATAAAACTTCAAATTAAACCATTTAAACTACCATAAAGACCCCAACAATACCACTTTCAACATCTCCCCAAAACCTGGTGGAACAGAGTCGTAGCTCTACAAGAATGTACTAAAAGTCTAGGAATACAATACTTTTTGGAACAAGAAATAAACATTAGAATATCTAAAAGCAAAAGGTGACTTCGAGGCATGCGAACGTCGAGCAGGTATACCTTGAAGTCTCCAAAGAAACTAATGAATCAATCACCGACGTCCAACACGGGCAGACGTACCTAGATATGCACAAAAGCATAGCATGAGTACACCACAACGGTATCCAACAAGTATAGAGCCTAACCTCGGTAGAATAATAACGAGGCTAGGTCAAGACACCTACTAGGGCAAGATAAACGGAACAAAATATAATTACGAAAAGTAACAAAAAGCGAAGAAATGAATAATACCGAAGCAGTTTAGTAACGTAAGCTAATATCATAATTCAAAACAAGAAGAGAACATATAATGAGAACCACAAGCAATCAAATACAAACAAAACAAGTAAGACATGGAAGAAAACAATAAGAACTGTTTAGCCAATAAACCTTTTGACTATGAAGTGTACAACAAGGATCACAAACGAGTTACCACCTCGTATTCATATTTCTCAATTTCAATCATATTTTTTTCTTATATCACCGCACGAGCCTTACATTTAGTTTTGAAGATCATTTTTAGCTACACGCGTTTTAGCCCACCTTATCTCACCGTGTGGCTTCAAGTAGTTTCCCTACTAGCTACATGCGTATGAAGCCCACCTTATATCACCGCATGCGTATCAACCACCTAGCCTTATACCACCGCATGCGTATTAATATCACAACACAATCACAACTCGCACCATAAGTATCGATATTCCACAACTTGCCAAATAAGTCAATAATACCTATGTTTCCACAACAAATAGCTTATGGCTCAATCAATGTTTTAATAATCTTAATAACAACAAGATGCATGAGGAATACTCACAAGGAAAGATACTTCAACAGTTAACAACTTCACCTCAAAGTGACAACAACTTATAACTTCAACACTAATAACTCAACAAGAAGATACTCCACGAAATAACAACTTCAAGTACGAGTAATTCAACAATAAAGAGGCCACAATACAGTAAGGAAAGTAATAACTTCAACTAAATATAAGAGAGCAAATATAACAAGTAAGAGGTAGAACAAGTGCTAATAACGTCTAATAAGGCATGTAAGAGTGGATTAACACATATAAGAGTAGACTAACAATGAAGGATGTAACATGTTAAGACAATTCAATTAAAGGCATGGAAAGAGTCTAATTAACCTAAACCGGTCGAATATCACACATAGCCCGTGTACACACTCGTCATCTCGTGTACACGTCTTTCACATAACACAAATAGCACATTCAACACGAATCCTAAGGGATGGGTTCCCCAACACAAAGTTAGGTAAGCTATGTACCTCAACTAGGTAAACTCAACCGTCGAAAATAGCTTTTTCTCGAAATTTTGTCCCCACGTGTCTCAAATCTAACCAATAATGACTTATTATCGTCAAACACGCAAGGGAAATCAATTACAAATGATAAAGCTTAGATATTTAAAAAATTCTCAAAAAAGTCAACAAAAGTCAACCCTGGGCTCGTCCAGTCAAAACCCGGCTCGAGGGTAGATTTCGACTACCCATAACCCCACGAGTCCACATATGTTTTTTGTTTTCAAATTCGAGTCCAAATCGAATCTCAAAACTCAATTCCTTGTTTTTTATAAACTTGACAAAATTTCTCAATTTTCCTCTATGATTCTCATGAATTTGATGTTAAATCTAAGATATAATCATGAAATATAGTTGAAAATTGATTGGAACCACTTACCCAATAATTGTAGATGAAAATTCCCTCTACAAATCGCCTCCTACCGAGTCTAGGGTTCTAAAATAGGAAAATGAGACTAAAATCCTGACTTTCTAACATTTTGTTCAATTGTAGGCGTCGCAATTGCGGCACTGACGCCATTCGCAGTTGCGACACTGGCGTCGTTCGCAATTGCGAAGAATGCCTCACATATGCGACACTGACCGTCTATGTGGGAAGTCACAATTGTGAAATGGCCTTCACAATAGCGAAGCATACTTCCCTCGCAAAAACGACAAAGATATCATAAATGTGAACTACCCAGCCCAGGTCAACTTTGTAATTGCGACCCAGGCATCGCAACTGCGGGCGCAATTGTGATAACTATGATCCCTCTGGTAAGATCGCAATTGCAATGCTGGTGTTCGCAAATGCGACACCAGAGGCATCAGCATACCAACATTCCAGTCTCAGTCTAAAACCATTCCACGACACGTCTGAAACTCATCCGAGCCCTCAGGGCTCCAGACCAAACATTCATACAAGTTTATAAACATCATACGAACTCGATCGCGCGATCAAAACTCCAAAATAACATCTAGAAATACGAATCGAACTCAAAACACATGAATTTCAAAGTAAAGTTCAAGAACCTCTAGAATTGCAACCAAACGTCCGAATCCAATCAAATCGGCTCCAAATGACATCAAATTTCGCATATAGGTTCTAAATAACATAACGGACCTACTCCAAGTTCCAACACTAAATTCCGAATCTGATAGATAAAAGTCAATCTACGGTCAAACGTCTAAACCTCAAATTGTCAATTTTTGGCAAAACAACACAAATTAACCTACGGACTTCTGAATTCGATTCTGGGCATACGCCTAAGTCCAACATCACAGGACAAAGCTATTGGAGCCATCAAGACACCATTCCAGGGTCGTATTCACAAAGGTTAAAGTTTGGTCAACACTTCAAACTTAGGCTTCTAAGCCAAGAATCAAAGGGTCCAAATCAACCTGTAAAACAAACGCACATGTGTGGAGCATCAAAAGGCCGAAACGGTGCGCGAATATACAAAACGATCGATCGGACCGTTACATATTTTTTTTTTAATTATGCATGTCGAAATTCGTCAACTTTGATGCAGAGAGAGTGATTAAAGCTAATACTCATTATATCTTTCATCGGGGCATTTTCATCTATACCCTCTTTTTGTGTCACGTTTTAACTTGTGCCCGCTTTGCAAAAACAATTGCAAGTGTACCCGCTTTTTCGCATAACTTCAGCATACGGGGCTGAAGTAGCAAAGACAATAACGCAAAACTTCAGCATTCTAGTAGACGGGCCTGAAGTAGCAAGTGTGCTGACCCAAGTGTGCTGAAGTTTTTGTTTTGTAACTGGCGAACTTCAGCTCTAGAGCTGAAGTTTTTGTTGTGTAACTGGCAAACTTCAGCTCTAGAGCTGAAGTTTTTGTTTTGTAACTGGCGAACTTCAGCTCTAGAGCTGAAGTTTTAGTTGAAGTTTTTGTTTTGTAACTGGCGAACATAAGCTCTAGAGCTGAAGTTTTAGCTGAAGTTTTTGTTTTGTAACTAGCGAACTTCAGCTCTAGAGCTGAAGTTTTAAGTGAAGTTTTAGCTGAAGTTTTTGTTTTGTAACTGGCGAACTTCAGCTCTAGAGCTGAAGTTTTAGCTGAAGTTTTTGTTTTGTAACTGGCGATCTTCAGCTCTAGAGCTGAAGTTTTAGGTGAAGTTTTTGTTTTGTAACTGGCGAACTTCAGCTCTAGAGCTGAAGTTTTTGTTTTGAACTGGCGAATTTCAGCTCTAGAGCTGAAGTTTTTATTTTGTAACTGGCGAGAGCTGAAGTATTTTTGGGTATATGAGTAATGACTACTTGTATGAAAATTTACAGTGAAAAATTGAACATTACTTATAAAATGATAAGAGATAACATAAGTACCACATACTTTTCAAATAAAGGTTTGCGATTTTGAGGCTGTTCACGTTCGAAATATTCAAACATAAGCTCCACATTATCAAGACAACTTAAATTCAACTGGTGGGTGGTGCAAATCTGTATTAATGCACTCTGGAGATGAACTGGAGTCAGAGACAACAACAACAGAAGAAAGAAGAAGAAGAAGAAGAAGAAGAAGAAGAAGAAGAAGAAGAAGAAGAGAAGAAGAAAATGAAGGAGGAGAAGAAAGGGGGCTGAAATTATTTAAAAAGTGGGTACAAGTTAAAAGTTTTTAAAAAAATGGGTATAGGTTAAATGGGAGCGACCAAATAGGGCGCCCCGTGCAATTACACCCTCTCATATTAAAAGAAAAGGAATGCACACATATATTCCCTGTGTGTGTATTTGCCGTACGTCGTAATTGTAGGAATAAAGACCTTCAAAATATTTGAATGTGTTCGATGTTTTCCGTCCCGACAACGTATATATTTTTATGCCATCAAATAAAAGTTGATCCGGAGGCGTACGCATAATTTTTTTGTAAGTGGTGTCGATATGTAAAAAAACAAAGAGCAAATACATTAGCTGCATCATAGTATTTTTTAAAAGAAGTACACTACAACTCTCCTCGACATATTTGTGGTTGTTATTCCCAGTGGCGAAGCCAGAAAATTTTTAAGGGTGTTCAAACTTGAAAGAACTAAAAGAAAATTCCCAACAAAGGGTGTTCAATATATAGTTTACACATTTAAAATCAGCATTTTACTTATATACACAGTGAAATTTCGTAATATTTCGGTGAAGGGTGGTCAGTTGACCACCCTTGTAAAGAGTGACTTCGCCCATGGTTATTCCGACCCCCCTTTTTCCATATTAGTAGCCTGTTTGGCCAAGCTTTTTTTTTGGGCCAAAAGTGCTTTTTTTGGCCAAAAGCACTTTTGGCCGAAAATTGAGGTGTTTGGCCAAGCTTCTCGAAGGAAAAAAAGTGCTTTTGAGGATAAGCAGAAACAGTTTTGGAGAAGCAAAAAAAGTAGCTTTTCTCCAAAAGCACTTTTGTGAGAAGCACTTTTGAGAAAAATACACTTAGAAGCAGTTTTCAAAAGCTTGGCCAAACACTAATTACTGCTTAAAAGTGTTTTTCAAATTAATTAGCCAAACACAAACTGCTTCTCACCAAAAACACTTTTTTAAAAAGTACTTATGAAAAAAATGCTTCGCTGATTTTAGAAGCTTGGCCAAACGGGTTATAGATGAACTTTGAGATGTTGAACTTAGTTTAGAAAACTCAGTGCTCTAGAGAAAATTTGTTCATTGAGATTAAGCTAAACTACATATTAAAACATCAATCAGATAACCTCTAAATAATCCCATCAAATCCAACCCATAAAAATGATACATGTTTTTAAAAGAATCCAACTGGGAGAAAAATAAAAGCATAGAACAACATACAAAATAAAACTAAGCAACAAGCCAAGTCTTTCAGTAAAATGCAATGAATAATAGTTTCAAAATTATGGTTTGAAATAACTGAATCCCGGTAGGCCTTATATTGTTTATTGTCCTTTTTCTATACAAAAGCGAGGGTGTGTTCAGTACGAATGGAAAATGTTTTCTAATTTTCTATGTTTGGTTGGTTTAAATATTTTGGAAAATATTTTCTTCATCAACTCATTTTTCTTTAATTTGAGGAAAATATTTTTCCTATAAAGACAAGGGAAAACATTTTTCAAAACTCATTCTCAAGCTTCCGCATCCTATTCTATACCCTCACCAATCCACTCCACAACCCCATACCCACCCACCTAACCCAACCCCATGCCCTCTTTCCAAAGAGGTTTTTTTCCTGTCACCATCCACCCACCCCCACTCCTACCCCGCAAAAAATAAATTACTTTTTTTTTTTTGTAATTTCAAATTTCTGTTTTTCTTTTTTCTACACCCACCCCCAAACCCCCCTGCCCACCCCATGCCTCCATCCCCACGCAATTTTTTTTTTAACATTTTTTTTTTGTAATTTCAAATTTCTGTTTTTCTTTTTTCTACACCCACCCCCAAACCCCCCTGCCCACCCCATGCCTCCATCCCCACGCAATTTTTTTTTTAACATTTTTTTTTTGTAATTTCAAATTTCTGTTTTTCTTTTTTCTACACCCACCCCCAAACCCCCCTGCCCACCCCATGCCTCCATCCCCACGCAATTTTTTTTTTAACATTTTTTTTTTGTAATTTCAAATTTCTGTTTTTCTTTTTTCTACACCCACCCCCAAACCCCCCTGCCCACCCCATGCCTCCATCCCCACGCAATTTTTTTTTTAACATTTTTTTTTTGTAATTTCAAATTTCTGTTTTTCTTTTTTCTACACCCACCCCCAAACCCCCCTGCCCACCCCATGCCTCCATCCCCACGCAATTTTTTTTTTAACATTTTTTTTTTGTAATTTCAAATTTCTGTTTTTCTTTTTTCTACACCCACCCCCAAACCCCCCTGCCCACCCCATGCCTCCATCCCCACGCAATTTTTTTTTTAACATTTTTTTTTTGTAATTTTCAAATTTCTGTTATTTTTTTCCAGCACCCACCACTCCCCCCACTCCCCGAGGACTTTTATATATATATATATATATATATATATATTCAGTTTACTTTTTTCATCTTTCGTTTTACAGGTTCAAAATTTTACAAGTTTCAAAGTTATGAGTTCGGAGGTTTATGTGTTTCGAAGTTTACGTGTTTAGAAATTATAAAAGTTTACGGGTTCGAAAGTTTTGCGATTTAGAAATTTATGAAATTTGTGGGTTCAGAAGGTTATTAGTTCGAAAGTTTATGCCTTCATGTTTATTATATCAAAATTATTTATGAATACTCTTGAAACAATATTTTCTTTAATTTGCGTACCAAATATCAGAAAATGAATAAAATTACTACTTATTTTTCACGAAAACATTTTCCGTTATACCAAACACACCCTGAATTGGTTTAATTTTCCCTTTGAAAGAAGGTCATCGGCTCAATTTTATGGCATATCAACTATTCATCAGTAAGGATATAGTACTCAAAAATTTACTCACAGGGAAAACGATGCAAGAATTTGCCAACCTCCGCTGAAAATATCAGAAGCTTAACCAGCTAGCCAGGATGGAATTTGTGAGAAGTTGTTTAATTTTATATTGCTTTATTAAATGTTATTTTTGTCCTATATATTTAACAAAATATAGATGACTGTTTCTACCAAGATAAATCCGCCCCCGAGTTGATCTACAATATTGTAATAGGTAATATCTTGTAGCAAGTTTGATATGTTGACTTAAAAAAAAGGTTAATAACAAGATATAAGTAGAAAATTTGTATTGATAAGATAGAAATTTATTTTTGCTATAAGTGTCTATAACTTAAATCTTACTTTGAGTTAACATAACCCATGTCACATGTCTGGTCTAACAAAATTTTAGCAAGTTATGATTTACACGGTATGTAGCTACCCTAATTATCACAATAAAAGCAATATTTAATATAAATGAGGCCATCGGTTAGAAATTTACTACTTAAACAGTTTATAAAATAAATGTGAAGTAAATACGCAATAATGATTCCGAAGACATGAAAACAAAATCGCCTGTCGAATATAGAAGCTGCAACAGGACACTCATTACCATCTTTAAAGTTCCCTTTTAAGCTCTCCCAACAATTAAATAGGGACTTGAATAGTTATAAATCAACTTTAACATACATGATAAATAAAGATTGTGGTGGAGTGATCGGGTTAATTACATCGTTTAACATATTTGTCTGATCAAGTAATTATTTGATCAACATGCAATTCGATGTATTTAGAGATGTGTAAATTACAATCTCAAATTCTAAAGGGGATGTAAAAATTGGCGGTAATTACACTGTATAATTACAAGGTTACTTTTCTAATTTATTTCCTTTTTTTTATTTCCATTATTTTAATTTATTTCTTTTAAATTTTTTAATTATATTTTTACTTTTTAATATATATATTTCCTTGTAGATTATTTATCTTTATTTCTCTACCTTTACTTCTTGTGAATCCATGTAATTGCTCGTATATTTTATTTCTTATTTATTTATTTTTTTCATTTCGCGTAACTCCGTTACACCTCCTAATATTAGAAATAATGAGTCATTTAAAAAATTTGGCATATAATGGGTGATGTCTTTAAAGTAGAATTTCGTTGTTGAATGAGGTTATAAACTTATTATGTGTCCTAATCTTAAGTTGTTTGGACTTATTTTTATTATGTTGGAATTTGACATATATTAAATTATTAGTTTTTTTGAATTTTGATATTGTGTTATATTTATGGTTCCAATTTACATGGTTTAGTAGTATTGACTTGTTAATTCACATTGTATGTTGTTCACTTTTTAGTTATAATTGGTTGATTAGTTTTGTCATATATTTGAATAGTGTTATGACGTTATATTTATAGATATTAATTTATATATATATATATATATATATATATATATATATATATATATATATATATATATATATATATATATAAAATACTTTACAATATTAGTTATAAATATGTGATTCCAATTAATGTATATTACAAAATAATATGCATCTTAAATACCAAACCTTATGATATTATACTTATAAAAAATTACTTATAGGCATATGTTTATTATATTAACTTTTAATTTTTGCTTCATTTAAGATCTAATATGATTGTATAATTACACTGGTGCAACTAAACACTAGGTTTATAATTACACTGTAATTATATTATGACAAACAAACATGTCGTCGTAATTATTATATTGTGTAATTATTAGGCTGTGTAACTACTAACCCAGTAATTATAGCAATTTCGAACCATGGCTATGCACTCGCTTTATTATGGAGTGCTATATACCTAATGTGAGAGTTCTCAATACAAATTCTAATTTAATCGACTCCCAATACGGCCGCACAAAAAAAAAAAAAAAAAAAAACAAGCAAGAAGTTGAAAGAAAACACGCATTGTACCATAACGCGTACAGCGTTATTATTACTGTATGATTACGAGTATGACTTTTTTCAGGTCTTCAAATAATTTGACAGGTTTGGAGTTCGCTGCATCGATAATTTGGGCAGTTCACAACAGTAAAAGAATTAAAGGCCCCTGTCCTTCTAGTTATTTGAATTATTATATTCAAACTAATAATAAACGAAATCGACAGAATGCGAAATGAAAACATTTATGGTTTTTCCTTGTATTCGCTTTACAGAGTTACTTTACTCTGTGGGGGGTCTAAAAAAATCCAACAATTATGTCAAAGAGCACCAGCAAGGTAAACTGAAGATGAATCCTAGATTTATAATGCAACAGTAGAAATAGAATAGGGAAAATGTCGTAAGTATAATAGTGAAATCAGGTAAAATATATTGTCTTCTAGGTAATTCAAGTACAAAGCCTTTGAAATATGTTACAAAGCAACATAAATACAACAGGTTGAATGCCAGAATCTTAGAACAATAACACTCAGACATCTAATCCCAAATAAGTTGGGATCGACTTTATATATGGATCCTCGTGATTATGTTATTTCATAAAGTCATCTCAAACCAAATATTATGCAAGAAAAAGAAAAAACTTTTAATAATAATAATAATAGATAAAAGGCTTAAACTTCTTATTTTCTATTGACTTACAAATATCTGAAAAACTAAACAACTCTTAGAAAAAGAATAGGGCATAAAATAAAAGTATTAACTTGACTAAAATATGTTCTCAACTAATAGGTGTCATATCTTTCCGTCACGATCCCAATTTCCGTATATAGGATGTCGTGATGACACCTAATCTCTAAGATTAGGTAAGCACAACATTCATGCAGAAATAATTAAAATAATGATAAACATCTCAATAACTCGACATATTATAAAATAAACTCTGCAACTTAACATATACAACTTCCCAAAACCTAGCGAATACAAATCACAACTCACAAGTTCTATATAGTAGTACTGAATAACCCTATACATCAATGTCTATAAAAGGATAAGGAAATAGAATATATAGTCTATGCAGAGGGGGCTCTGAGGCCTGCAGACGCCGCCGGGTATACCTTGAATTCCCCGAAGCTAAGCTCTCGCTAGTGCCTGAACTGGTAGGAGGTACCTGGATCTGTACAAAAGCATAGTATGAGTACACCATAATGGTACCCAGTAAGTGCCAAACCTAACCTTGGTAGAGTAGTGACGAGGTTAGGTCAAGGCCCTACTAGAATAAATAAGGAACTGAACGAGTGATTAACAGTGTAATAACAGTAGCAATGGGAATGAAACAAGTAAAAAATATATCAAAATTAATTACACAGAACCAAGACAAATAGTGCATCACGGAAGAAAACAACAAATGTTAAGTCAAGGAAACCAAACAACCAAACACAAGTGAAATAATTGAGAAGTACCAACAAGTAGCACTACCGAGGTAAAGCCTCGTAGTTTCAAATCACAAAAAAATTACACAGTCTTTCCTTATATCACCGCGGGATCTTTGTATTTTCCCTTCGGAAACCAACTAAGGCAACTCCGATTGAATGCGAAATCCCGCTAGCCATTATTCGTATGAACTCCTAGATCCATGAAGGACATGGGCAGTTTTGATTTTTTTTTTCCGAAATACCATCTCGCGCTTTAGCCCACCTTATCATATTGTGCGGCTTCAAGTAGTTCCCCTACTAGCAATACGTGTATCAAGCCCACCTTATCTCACCACATCCGTATCAATATCACAACGTATCACAAATCGCACATCAAGTGCCCAATATTACAACTTGCCAAACCAACAACAATATTATTTTCACAACAAGTAGCCCATGGCTCAACCACAATATGCATAAGAGTATCAACAATAACAACCGAAAATGAATAAATCAACGAGAATAGTATTTCACAATTTAACACTTTTCCTCAATGTGAATCACAACCCTTATAACTCAATACAAATTTCAACAATAAGATATTCCAAGAATAACAACTTCAAGTAAAAAAAATCAACGGATAAATAATGAATAGGGAATAAAGGAAGCAAATAATTTGACTAAACATGTAGAGCAATTAACAAGTAAGAGATAAGACATGTAGAACATGTGAGAATAGACTAATGATGATGAATATAACATGATAAGATAACTCAATTAAGGCATGAAAGGAATCTACACAGCTAAAACCGATAGATTTTTATATTTAGCCCGTGTACACACTCGTCACATTGCGTACACAGCTTCCACATATCACAATTATCACAAAACACCAATCCTAAGGGGTAATTTCCCCCACACAAAGTTAGGCAAGACACTTACCTCTAAACACGCTAACTCAATACACTAGTAAGCCTTCCCCTCGAATATCCAACTCCGAACGGTTCGAATCTAGCCAAAATAACTTCATACCATAAATATAAACTATAGAAAACTATTTCGATCAATGAAATTACGATCTTTGCAAAGAAATAAAAAGTCTTCCGGGCCCGCATCTCGGAACCTAACCAAAATTACAAAATCTGTGTACCCATCTAATAACGAGTCCAACCTTATAGGAAAATCTGACCTCAAATCGCCTTTCAAAACCCCAAAATTTAGCTTATGTAGTTTCACAAAATTTTCCCCAAATTTCCAACTGAAAACACCATTAAATGTTGAAAACAACAATAGATTCATGCACTATATCCAAAACCGAGTTAGAATTTTTTACCCTAATGATTTCCTTGAATATCTCTCGAACAATCTCCACAAACCGAGCTCTCTAGGTCCAAATACGAAAATAAGATCAAACCCTCAAAATTAGGCCTTTCTACCCAGGGAATTCGCACCTGCGAGCCCACATCCGCATATGCGGCTCCGCACTTGCAGAATTTCCATCGCATGTGTGGTTCTTACTAATCCCAACATCCTCCTCTTCTACGAGAAAACAACGCATATGCGCACGTGCGCCTGCGGAGGAAATGTCGCACCTGCCACCAAAGCCCGCTCCTGTGCTTCCCTCCATCGCAGAAGCGACTTCGCTTCTACAAGGACCGTCCCGCTTCTGCGATCCAAGTGTCACCCACTCACTGCCTCACTTGTGCTCCTAGGGCCGGACCTACGACGTCGCATTTGCGGCCACACCCATCGCATGTGCTATCACACCAGAAGCAACAATGCTTCAACAATGTAGACATGTAATGTTTGACCCTCCCCAAGATTTTATACATTTTAGCGTCTAAATATTTAGTTTAGGTCTAATATCGCTATTTTATCTTGTTTTGACTCTTTTACTTTATTTTATCACAAAAATTTAAAAAATACAAAAATATTTTCATTTTTCTCTATTTAATTAAGGTATTAGGTATTTTTAGAAAAATATTATTTTTAACCCATTTTTATTTTTAGTATAATCTTTGAAAATATCAATATATATATATAACTTCATGTCATAAGGTAGTTTGTTTTAATTAATTAGGAATGATTTCACAATTTTATAGTTATTATTTTAGGAATTAATATTTTTAGTCAAGTAGAGTTAAAGGGCCACTTTTAAATCTAAATTTGGCCAAAATTTGGCTCAATTCGGACCAAGCCCATGATTCCTAAGCGCACACTCCCTTAACCTAGAAGACCCCCTAATATATAAAACCCTAGGGACTTTTTCTTCTTGCTCACCTCTTGAACATTTGACAAAAACCCTAACAGACCCTAATCCCCCTCCCACTAGAAGAGGCAACCTAGACCCCAGCCGTCAACCCTTCCACACCTTCATAGCAGAGCCACACCAGCCCTAGCACCCTTTAGCAACTGCCCGCCGGCCTTACTCCCCCCCCCTCCCCCGCCTAAGAACGACAACAATAAAGGCCCCTCTCTGCACCCCCTCGCCGCCGCTGGAGCTGGTGACCGTCCTTGCGGCGAACACCCTTCACTAAACCTAAAATCTCCAGCCGCCACCCTCAACCTTTATGAACCCCTACCACACGACCACCCTTCAGAGGCCAGCCGTCATCCTAAACCAAGTAGTAGACGCACCACCCCTCCCTTTTCTAACCATCGCCGCCGACCGCAACACCCCGACAAAGGCTACTGCTCCTCCCTCTCCGTCGTCTTCCCTCTTATCTATTACTGTTGCGGCAAAAAATATTTTTTGTTTCCGTTTGATGTTCCGGCCGATTTTCTGGTTCTTTTGCTCAATTTTGCTTTCAAGTAAAAATTCCATTGCTATTTATCGTTTCAATATTGTGTTTATACAAAATTCCTCTTAGTATTGAATGATGTTGGTTATGGAGATCTTGGTTAATATGTCTATTGTTTTGAATCTGTTATTATTTTTTTTATCACATAATTTTCTTAGTTGTTAATTCGTATCGTTATGTTTATTAGTCTTTGTTGTTGAGCGATAATCTAAAAGGAAAAGTTCAAAAAAGTTAAACTTGAAAAAATGAGGACAACTGATGGTCACAATAATGCATTTGGTCTTAAGGTTTGGTACTGTGCACTTTTAATTTATCATCTTTATTGTGTACACGTTCGCGTGACATAATTACGATTTTTAAAATAAAATCAAGGTACGCGTTCGCACGACTTTGGCCAAGTTTTTTTCTTAAATAATTAAGCGTGATCAATTGTGTACACGTACGCATGACATGATTTAAGCGTCGATTTTCAAAATAAAACCAAGGCACACGTTCGCGTGACTTTGGCCAAATAATTTTAATATTAAGGGCTATTGATTATGTACACGCACGCGTGACATGGTTTTTAGCGCGCACTGAATAAAATTAGTACACGTACCCGTGACTTATCTCAGGATAATTTCTTAAAAGCGGTAAAATGTAAAAATATACATAGGTCCTAAAAATGAGTAATTAAACAATTTAAGCCAGGTATGATTAAAAGCGACCGTGCTAGAACCAAGGAACTCCGGAGTGCCTAACACCTTCTCCCGGGTTAACAAAATTCCTTATCCAGTCTTCTGGTTTCGCAGACTCTAACACAGAGTTAAAACTTCCTTGATTTGGGATTTAAAATAAATCAGTGACTTGGGACACCATAAATTATCCCAAGTGGCGACTCTGAATAAATAATTAATCCCATTTCGATTATTGTCACTTAAATTGGAAAAACTCCCCATATCTCCCTTCGAGAAAAAGGAGGTGTGACAGCTCTGGCGACTCTGCTGGGGAACAAAACCTAGACCATCTGGTTTAAGGTTCAGAATTCAAGCTTGCTAGTATGATCTATGCTTGGCTTCATTGATTGTGATATTACTGTATTTTGTGGGCCGAATGTGCTAATTGCCACTCATTTATCGCTTTGATATTATTTGAATTGTATTTAAACTGCCTTCTTACGCCTCCCTTCTAGGTCTTCTAAAAAATGGTGCACACGTTCGCGTGACCCACTTTTCTGTTAGAGGTCGTACCAAATAAGAACGAGGATGGATTGGCCACTAGGACGGGTAGACTTTCGTTCTCCCGGTATATCTCTCCCACCTCGGCTCGAGTTGTCCGCTCGGGTAAGCCAGGTCTAGAACACAACCCCAGGTTTAAACCTAGAAAAATAAAACCTCATGTCGGATCCCTGGTAGGAACGATTATTTGCATCACGTGCATTTGACTTAGGAGACACATGGGTTATGTTCGTCTAGGATATGTGCACCCCAAGAACTAAAAGACCATCTTGATGCATTTTATGTGCTACGTGTTGCATTCTTCAAGGGTAAAAGGGGTCATTTGGTGTCACGACCCCAAATCCTAACAGGCCGTGATGGCGCCTATCGTGGAACTAGGCTAGCCAACCATCACCTTACTACGCGTTTATTCAATTATAACAGTTCACAATTAAATAATAAGCATGCAACCATAGCATAAATAATATAAATACGTATTAGCGTCCCAATAGCAGCCTAACCAACCTACAAAGAATTGGAGTCAAAGTCATGAGCATCTAAGAATAAATAAATCTAACTCTGCTAAAACTATAATATATGTCTCTGAATCAAATGCTAATATTAAATAACGAAGGGAAGAAGCTGTGGACGCTGGACAGCTACCTCGAAAATTCCGTGAATGGTGCTATCGAACCTGCGTCAGCTATTGCTGCGAGCTAGTACCTGGATCTGTGCACAGAGGCACAGGGAGTCTTTATGAGTACGCCAACTCAATAGTAATGAAAATAAATCACGGTCTGAGTAATACAAACACATAGAACATGTACACAATTCCACAAACCAGTAAAACACCAGGTCACCACGTAGCATTTATCAAATAATGAGTTCGAAATCAGTTTCCAGAAAACCTTTGAAACAAGTGCAATATCAGTATATCTCAGTAAAATTCTCAGTAAATCTAGTATGAAAACAAAGTAAATCATAGTTTGAAAACTCAGTAAAACCTTTCATAATTTTACCCCTCAGGCCATAATCATTTCGTGTAACAAATATTTTCCAGTATCAGCCCATCAGGCATCCTCACAATCACTCTGCTCATCAGGCAACCTCACAATCACTCTGCCCATCAGGCAACCTCACAATCACTCTGC
>ML247135.1:0-11966 GCA_005239495.1 Nicotiana undulata
TGCTCTACCTCGGACAATCGACATCATACGCTCTACTAAAATAGATTTCGCGGAAAATTAGTTGATCACGATCCCTTAGTCTCCATATTCTTCGAGCCCGAACTTGCTTCGATACCAGCTCACTCTCGAGGCATACCCTCGAGCCTGTAAAATCGGATATCCTCGATTTGTAACGTATACATCTTCTACTCTAGTTCTCGGCCTCTATACATTCCTACCAAGGGTCATATCCTCGATAAATTGGAGCATCCCCATGTCTTGCCAAATTATCTCTCCCCGTTCAGATGACTCATCGTAACTAAATTAGTTTTAGTTGGCTGTCAATTTATCACAGCTCTCCTTTATGGACTATATTTTCATATAGGTGCACTTTGAACTTTAATGTGTTATAAAGGAGTAAATATAATATAATGTTGATCGGCACTCACTAACTTAAAAATCCTAGTCTGTATATATTAGTGATTGCATTTACAAGAGTTATGGAGGCAAGGGTAACATGGCTTCCATGTGGATCAAACAAGTACACCTTGTTACTAGAAAACTTCACAAGGATGATTTGGTCATTTCAACCCTTGAAATTGGCATTGCTATATGTTGCTGACTGCCTTTCGGTGGGAAATTAAAGTAGGGCCGAAGTAGTATCTATTTGCATCACCACTTCTCTCCATCAAATCTCCTTCACAGAACATGGGATTCGCCACTAAAATAGACCATGCTATGCCCCAGCATTATACTTCATTTCTTCAATCTCTCTATTTACACTTCTTATTTTTATGCATTGATCTCGTTTAAATTTCTTTTTTTAATTTCAAAATGTTACTTAATTAACCAGCAATTTTCTTTACAATCTTTATGTGCTAGTATTCATTTCAATACATTAAAGTATAACATCATTCTAATAAATTAAACTTTTGGATGACATGATTCATCATTTAATATTCGAATATCACAATCCCATCCTTCGAAAAATATGAGTAAATTAAGTAGACAATGAAATTCCATCATCTAATTAAATGAATTGTACTGAGATATTAGTTGGCACTTGGCAAGTAATATTTCAAATGATTAATTAGCGCCGATATGCTGTGAGGTGCGTAGATTAAAGATAATATTATTTGTGATTTTAGCAATGATCATAGAAATGGAAAATTGAATGTGTGAAAGAGAGGACAGAAAGGTATAGAAGGACACAGTGGCCGGATTAATAAATTCTGTGCTGCATATCTGGCGTTGTTTTTTGATTTTATTGGCAGATAATTTGCTTTTCTGAGCCTTGGAACATGCAAAGGGAAAACCACCTTGCACCAAGAGGTGACATCCGCTCCACTTTGCCGGAAAAAATCAACAAATATACGAGTAAATAAATTTTTTATTTGTAACAAAATCATGTGCAAAGACCGAACCCACGTATGTGGTAAAATACGGGGATGACTTGTGGATAGGGGTGAAAGGCCAACCAAGATCGAATATAACTAATTTTCCGCGAAATCTATTTTAGTAGAGCGTATGATGTCGATTGTCCGAGGTAGAGCACTCAATGGGGCAGTAGAGTAGGACTTCTTTCTCACCCTCACCCGTCATCCAACATGGTTCGCACCAGCAGATAGATCTTTGCCGGGGGAGATTGGTGCCCCTTGAGGTATGCCCTTTCGGTGGGTTATTCTTTTATCTGTCTTTTCCATCTAGTGCCCGCACTGCGTAAGAAAATCTTCGTCTTCGATCTCCTTTCACAACGTATTTTAAGGGCTAAGATTTTCTCTCGACATCTTTCTTTTATTTAAGTCATTGATCTCATTTATAAGTAGACACCATTTAAAAATAATAGAAAACCAATTTGGAACAAGAAGTAAAGTCTTAAAACTCTTTGAAAATACCATATATAGAATCTCATATACTTCTTGATAATCAGTCGATACTATTTTTGAAAAAAAGAGAGACCTTTTAGCTGGTGAGGTATCTATATGTTGGATCATGCGGCACATGAACCCATGCTTCTCTCTATATATCATACTACTTTCATTTTAATTTACGTGAATCTGTTTGACTAGGTATGAAGTTTAAGAAAAAGTAAAACTTTTTGAATTTGTGGTCCTACACAAGGCAAAAAGAGGTCAAGAGCATTTGTGTGGTTTAAAAACTTCTCATTAAGGGTAGATTGGAAGTTTAAGCTAAATTATTTCCAAATTTAGAAATGAGTAATTCTTTATGGAACAGACCAACAACAACAACAACAACCCTGTATAATCCCACAAGTGGGATATGGGGAGGGTAGTGTGTACGCAGACCTTACCCCTACTCTAGGATAGAGAGACTGTTATAGACCAAAAAGAAAATATGTTCACACAAGCTAGAACAGAGGGATCAATATATAATAATGTTATATTTCTTATAAATTGCTAATTAAATATACATGTGTGAGTGATTCTATGGCGCAATAATTAATGAGTGCATCTTTATCAGTGAAGTTAGATGTTAAGTCTCAGTCGTAAGCATGTCTAGCGTCCCCTCTTGTGTTTTAGTTAAGCACATTTAGTTTTTTTTTTTTTTTATATTTGTATATACGGTTAAAACTGGTAGAACCATTCACGGTTATTGATAAATCATGTATTTTACCTCTGAAATTAGAGTTATACTTTATTAAGGATTCCTCTACTATATAAAGAGGAACACTGCTCACTTGTAAGACACATTATCATACACGAATTATTATCACTTATGCAACTACTGAGAAATACAAAGCACTCTGCTCTTTTACTTGCTCTTCATACAGTTCTTGTTGTTCATATTATTCTTGTTGTTCTTACTGTTCTTGGCACTCGATCTCGAGCCTAATCCAGATCGGGATCGATAACTTGCAATCACGCTGGTTTGATTTATTTCAATTGTTTAATTCCTTTTGTTTATTTAGTTATTATCAATTGGCATTGAATTAGATCACGTATCCTTATAACCACATTACAAGTTTAATTGTTACACGTATTTCAAGGTAAACAGAAGGTGAAAGATAGTTTGTTATATATAAATTGGAAAAGTGGGACTTGTCCCACATCGGTGGTTGAAGACCACTTTGTGTGCCTTTTAAGTCCTTGTCCATTTATGTGTTCAATTTAGAACACATACTCTTATATGTGTGCAAATATATATAGTAATATCAAAGACTTGGGCTTGGGCCGGGTCGGACCTAAAATAAATGATATATTATTATTATTATTTATTTCTACAATTAAATCTGTTTTATTTGAAATTTAATTTTAAATTTCTTTAATAAACAGATGCGTCTGTTTGTGAAAGAACACATCTTTTCTGAAAAGGTCCGATGGTTGCTCTATAAATAGAAGTTTTTCCAACAAAGTGAATATAGAAAATCACAAGTATTTTTACAGGCTTTGTTGTATCCTGAAGAGAATCGTTTGTATTCCCCTAAATCTATATACAGGCGATAACTCTTTAAGGACAATCGCTTTCACGCCTCAAAGCCATATATTTTATTTACTAATTTTTAACAAAAGGTTAGATAGCCGAGTGTTACCTTGTTCATACCTGTCGTATTAGTATTAGTCTTGTATTGTCTAAGTCTTATACTTGTGTTACCACTTGTCATTTCTTTGGCTTCAATTTTTTAATTGGTTTACTAGGGTTGCTGCTTGTTTTTACTCCAGCCACAAATGTGTATACGCGCGTGACCAAAGAACTTGGTGTCTTTCCTCTATTTTTCTTTTTCGCTAAAACGCTACTTCTCTCGTAGCTTACCAGATGCCTCAGAGCTGAATCATTGAGCTAAGAATTGGTGTCCTTTCTAAGTATTTTTCTTTCTTTGTTGCAGAAACATCTCCCAGTTCCAGCCACATCTTCTTCTTCCTTTTTGGGTTGTAGGCATCGATCTTCATGTGTGTAGGAACCCTACACTAAAATGGAAATAGCAACGAACTAAAATCACATAACTACTCGTCTCTGCTGCTTTTGTTAGGGGCAATATTTCTTCATATCCCTCTGAGGAAATCGTAAATAAAGGCCACACAAACAAAACAAAACACACACACACACACACAACATAAATTGAAAGCTGACATCTTTGATACGTCAGAGAGTACTCTAGAGAGTACTGCTCCCCCACCATCTCCACCGTCTAATTTTATGTGAATGTGTCAATATTTGGAGGCCAAATAATTTTTTTCTTTGATTACGTCAATTTTCTCAATTTCTTTTTGAATATTTCGAATAATTAACAATGTAACTCATGTATTTAACTATTTTTCATATAGTTTCAAACTTGGGACAGAGACGGGGTGATATAATCATCCATCGCAAATAGATTAGATTGTTGTCTTTATAATTGTAAAGGTTACTCTCGTCTTCACAACCTTGTAAAGAATTCCATTAATGGTGGTTCGGAATTAGTTCATGTGGGGTGGCTATTGGCTAAGACGTTTAAGCAAAATAGTATACTAGAGTACGATTATATTTTTTTTTTGGGCAGGAGGGAAACTCGCGGCCGCTACAATCTCTGCTACAACCTCTGCCCATTGGGGTGAGCACTTTGTGCGTACTGGATAAACCATCCCCTGTATAATAGCCTGCAAACCACACAGAGGATGTAAACCGCACTAGGCAAGCTCTATGCGACAGGCTCAATCCAGAAGGCATCATCCATACGAATAATCGCCCTTCAAACCAACAGGGCAACCCCGAATATTATATATATATATATATATATGTTTGCTAAGTAGATTCGTGGGATTAACATCTTTCAGAAGGAACGTGCAAATTTATGAATAATAGGAGGCAAAGGAATTGAAAGAAATTAAGATAGATAAAACAAACAGACAGCAGGAAGTTGAGTAGTAGAGAAAATCATTCAAGTAAAGAGGACAGAAAGGAACTGTGAAGTTGTACGTGTAGTTGAAATAGGACATGGACCCAAAATACAGCTAATTAAGTCCTTTGAATATCTGGAGAACAAAGGACTTACGGACGTACCCTGAACAATATCATACAGAACTAAGGGACCATCTATATATGTAGTCTTTTCCTTCTACAGTAAAGCTACGGGTTTTTAATTTGTCATCGAACAGATTATTAATTGGTCCCAATATCGAGCAAGTCGGAATTTATGTATATACGATCCATTCTACAGTAAAGTTAGGGGTTTTGTTTTGATAAAAAATATCGAACCAATCCGGTCCAAGTATACCCTACTAGTAAGGATACGCATAATATGCATTAATTGTTAATTTAAAATTCAAGATTAACCACATCCGATTAATCGTTGCGATTGGTGCGGAAAGTATTAGCGAAGACTTTAGGGGATGAAGCACCGGACATTTGATCTTACGTTGCCAAGAACCAAGAAGGGACATGGTCTAAACAAAAGGGGCCCAAAGCCAGCTGGGATTGATACATTATGCCTTTTCGTCATTTATTCAAAAATAACTAGACAACTAGCATTTCCATGAAAAAGCCACCAAATTAGTTGATCTAAGAGTTAATTTTGCATATGGCTATTGAACTTATCCATTCAAATAATAGAATATAAAATTAATTTTTATCATATTAAAGTAACTGAAATTTACCCAAACATGATGGGTGAAACTTTATGATTCAACTGTTATAACAGATAAAATTCGATGACTTTAAAAATAGGTTTATGAATTTAATGTTATAGTGAATAATGTCAGCCTTTTGATATAACAAAAATAGTTTTATCGTTTTAGTTTTATAGTGGAGAAAATTCAGTCACAATGCTACTCCTGGCTTATTGCCTTAGAAGGAAAAAATACGATACATCAAACTTTTATACTGTATTTATCATTGGTAGCTATACTTTCAACAAATTTACCATTCGTAGCTATATATGAATTTTAAAGCATATTCATAAAATAAGAGATTAATTATTTTGAACTTGAATAAGAGAGCAACAAGCTTTTCTAGCTCACTTGGTTAGAGTGCTTGCTTAGCTAGCGAAAGTATTGAGTTGAATCTCAACAAGAACATTTTATTTTTCTGTATTTCTGTATTTCGCCTTAGTTATATTCGTTGCGTGAACAAGTACAGTCGATTGATACAAGTTGTATCCTTTTTATAACTTGTTTTACCAAGCTGCAAAAATCGGCTTGTTTTGAGACGTGCTTTTTCTTAAAAATGCTTTTTTCAAAAGTACTTTGGGTGAGAAGCAGTTTGTGTTTGACTAATTTATTTAAAAGCACTTCTAAGTGTATTTTTTCAAAAGAGCTTTTCAAAAAAGTGTTTTTAGAGAGAAACTATTTTTTTCTGCTTCTCCGAAACTGCTTCTGCTTCTATTCAAAAGCACTTTTTTCCTCTAAAAGTTTTTGAACATCTGTAAGTGAAAACTTCATGCTATATCCGTCAAACAACTTCATGCGTGATGCGGGTTTTTTATCTTTGACGGGGGATAATTGTCATATTATTACGGATTATCAGATGGCTACCAAATTAATAATTTTTAAAAATAAGGTATAGGTTAAAAGGTGACACATATATAGGGTACGACTGCAAATGTCCCTATTAGGTTTGACAATAGAAGCCCAAAACAACTGATACCCAATAACCAAAACTGTTTTCCTTAAAAATAGCAACAAAAAAAAAATTAGAACTCTCTCTTTCCCTCTCCCTCTCCCTCTCCCTCTCCCTCTCTCTCCCACGGTTGCAACCATCTTCCTGGATATAAAGTTCCATTTCCTTTCAAAAGCATCCAAAATTCCCAAAATCTCTTGACATCCTTTTTTGATTTTGTTCACAATATCAATGTATAACGGTTTAGAGCAAGTTCTAAAATATAAAAATAATAAATATAATTATGGGAGTAAATAAATTTTGATATACAAAGAAGAAAATAGTTTTTTATATAACTTGTTTCGAGAAAGTTCTAGAATATAATAAAGTAAATATAATTGTGGAAGTAAATAATTTTTTTATATATCTTTTGATATACAAAGAAGAAGAAGAAAAATCGATATACGTAAAGAAGGAAAATAAACTTGTGATATCCACTTTAGTATACACATTATTTGTGTTATACACTGCGATATACAAACAATGCAATTATTTTTTATGTGATTTACATCGATATAGAGACACAATATTTTTAACTAGTTATATTTATAAATTTTATTTTTAGATACATAAAGAAGGAAAATAAAATTTTAATATACATTTTGACATACACAAACAAAGAAATAAAGTAATAATACACTTCTTCCGTTTTAGTTTACGTGAACCTATTTTTTTTTTGTCTGTGCCAAAAAGAATGACTTATTTCCCTATTTGGAAATAATTTACCTTTATGCAGGGATTTATAGCCACACAAAATTTATGTGCTTCATTTTACACCACAAGTTCAAAAGTCTTCTCTATTTTCTTAAACTTTATGCCCAGTCAAATGGGTTCACATATTTTGATATACACATTATTGTTACGATATCAAAAATCTTGAGAGCTTACCTTCTACTTCCACTCAACTGAGAATCAAAAAGATCATTGAAGCTTATACTGGCTTGCAATTGGTTTCAATCATGAAAAAGATTTTACTTTCTCCAAATATATACTCTCAAACTTTTCATGCTATCCTTCATCAACCGTAGGTCAACTCAGTAGTGGAACAAGAAAAATACTAGCTATCTGGTAACTTTCAGTCAGTATGTAATAATACTACATCATGCGTTCGAGTCGTAGAAGCAACCACTAATGCTTCTGTCTACGTCACACCCCTTGTGGTGCCCTTCCCTGGGCCCAGCGTCACACACCGGGATGCCCTCTTTTTATGTAATAATAAATCATAATTCGACTTTGATGAATACCCTCTATATCATCAACAGCCATCCTAATTGCTCATGGTTTCTTATGGGATCCACAGCATTTTGAAACTCAATGGATTGTCAGCTTAGTAGCCACTTAAAATGGAGAAGCAAGAAACAGCACAAAATATTTTCCAACTTACAGAATTTCAGATCTTAGGTGGTACTCTCCTTAATTGGTCTGGCTTTATGTTCTCGAAATTTAGGATTTGGCTTTACATTTATCCTGAAGAAAAGAAGCTAAAAGACTGGCATAGAACAGTTAAAAGACAACTTTTTTACAATGAATGATCGGTACTTTTAACAAAAAATATAACAAATCAATCCCAAATAATAGAGAAATACCAGCAAAAGATAATTGATAGCCTCAACTGGATTGTTCAGACTAATGAGACACGATTAATTCTCTCGTTTCAAATTAACTTTGTTCTTTAAGAATTATCCATAAGACCTAAAGAGAAGGTTAAATATCACCGGGCAGAAAGAACAGCAGAGTTTTGTACGCCGTCCTCAGCCTGCAAGCTCTCATAGTATTTGACCAAGACTTCCCATCCGCCAGGACACATAAAACCATCTGGAGGATTCTCACCAGTTCTTGCATAAGTCCGCATCTGCAGAAGAGGTCATCATTTGAGAGTAAACATCAAAGTCAGTGAGAAAACAGTAATACAACTTCTGACACTCATCGTTAGAGAACTGTTTTCATGGACTTAAGCTTGTAATCTCAGTATTGTGCAACAACAGTAATACAAACAGCTTTTTACCCGATGGAGAAGGCCCGCCCGAGTTTGTATTTTCACACGCAGATCAGATGCCATTTCACAATTGTGACTCTTAAGAATATCAATATGTTAAAACAGTTTAATAAGAAAGAACTAGATAATTAGTGTTGGGTTCTTCTTTTCCTGACATCTTTTTCTCTCTCAGTCGCAAAGAACTAGAAAAATGTTGTCTAAACCCAACTTCTAGGTAGAGCTTGTCTTTTACCCATGGAAAATCCCAAACCGACTTTGTACTTTCACATGCAGAACAGATATCATCTCACAATTTTAACTCATAAGAAAATTAAATTTCTGAAGGATTTTCATAACATTAACTAGCAAACTAGTGTCTAAACCAACTTCTATGTGAGTTTCATAGAAATACAAGAACCACCAAAATAACATGGCACCAGAATCCCATCCTCACCTTGGTACCAGAAATAAAGAGAAACTCTTTAGCACGTGAAGGGTCGAAAAATGCCATCTTCTTATCGACTGTATCATATGCTGCCACCTGCAAAAGATGAACAAAAATTTGAAGTTTTAGAAGATACTCTGGGCCTTTACATTTATAGAAATCGAGATGAGTTCAGGAAAAGCTGAAGCTAATTACAATGACAAACAGTAGAGGAGAAAGATGCTTTGAACTTAAGACGAAACATCAATAGAATCTGTCTTGACTTCACCATGTGAATTGGGGCACTCGTATGCGGGTAATATATGAGCATTGCTAATACTAATTACTCCCTCTGTCCCAATTTATGTGACACACTTTCCTTTTTAGTCTGTCCCAAAAAGAATGTCACATTTTCATATTTAGAAACATTTTAACTTTAATATTCTCATTTTGCACTTAATGAGATGATTTATAGTCACACAAATGTTTAGAACTTGTTTTAAACCACAAGTGTCAAAAGTCTTCTTTTCTTTCTTAAACTATGTTCCCAGTCAAACGGTGCCACATAAATTGGGACAGAGGGAGTACCAGATATGCTAGCAGAATATACTCAAGTGATCTCTGAGAAAAACTATAAAGGTTAATGCAATAAGCGAGGTTGGCAACCTACCCTGAACGGCAGAATGTTCAATTTCTCAAGACCAGGGGCCATGCTTAGAACTTTCTTTCCATGATCTGGATCATACAAGTCCCTCTTCTCTGTTGGGTGGCTCATACCAGCAGGATCGCGACCTACAATGTAGAAATTTGCACCCGCATTTATCCGTGCCTTTGCATGCCACTGTACTTCAGTAGGTCCAGCATAATGCATTGGTGAGGGAAATATGGCCACAATAGTAGTCTCAGGATCGAGAACTCCATCTTCTAGGACCTATATAGGTGTAATTCCCATTAAGTAACAGCACTTCAAAACCCTAGAGGTCGAGCAAATAGAGTAAAGATAAAGAAAATGGAGAAAGTTAACCTTGCTATGTTGTTCCATACGGACATCTAGCGGCACATCATCAGCCTTAGTGAAACCACCTAAAGGATGGAGCAGAAGAATCGGATTCTTGTAACCCATTTCCAAAAGTCTCCTCCGTGTATCATTCATAAGCAAAGCGTGGCCATTATGGACAGGATTTCTCAACTGAAAGGCAAATACTGCATCTGCCTCACGTCGATCAAATTCATCTCGGAGTTGTTGGGGAGAGAGCCTGTAGTGATCAAGACCATCATTATATTTGATAGGCTTTATGACTTCCAGATCTCCACCAATGAGCCAATTTCCAGCAGGAGTAATTACCTCCTCAACATAAGGTAATCCTGGCGCTGTAGTTCCCCATGTTCTTGCAATTCTTTCTTCTTTGTTATGCTTGTAGATCTCAATACTGCCAAAAGAAAAGATATTTAATCAAGAGAAGTTCTTCTCCGAGCAGAAATAGATTATAACAACCAAATATAAAATACACATTCTCGCTAAAATTACAAATGGGCAGATACTTATATACCTGCATGTATGAAATATGAGCTCACTAGAAAAATTCATAGCTTACTGGCAGAGAATTGGAGGCAATTTCTTTACATTAGGCCACTCGGATGGGGCGACGAGCTACTAGAAAAGTTTCGTGCTTAAGCGATGGTACGCTAACTTGAATACTGCAACAACTGCCAGTACTGATCCGTTCCCACTCCCCAACAACAAGACCGCATAACTACACAGAGAGGAGTTAAAATACTGTGGAGTCTGTACATTCATCAAATGGATTGGGAAGATCCATTCAATATCATAAACATGTTTTTCCTGCTTCTTTCCTGCCATTCATGTTTTATCTTTCTTTTATAAAGAAGAGTTTCAGCTATTATTCAAGTGAATATGACTTCAAGTCTAGGTGTTCCTGAAGTCACTCAAATACAATCAATGTTTAACTTTTTTCTTTTTTATTTTGTGATGCCATTTGTTACAAAACCTGGAAGTCCATTTTGAGACTACGTCAGTCAGATTGTTAATGCAATCTAAAAGGACAAAACTAGACCAAAGATGTGAAACTTAAGGATACAATTCTAATACGACTAGATTGTTGAAGAATCGCACTTTACTACAAAGAAGCAACCAAAATAGCTTGACATTTTAAGAATAGCTATTCAGTGTCTAGCACTCAAGGGTGTATCTTAGCAGTCAATAAAGTTGGAGTGGATCATGTGAAACCAGGATTCGGATCTAGTAGAGGCACAAAAAGTCAAGTGATTATCTCTATTCATCTTTGTCTAAATCTTGGTGGAATGAGCTGCTCAGTACCTGTGCTGGTGAGAAGTCAGCAGGTACCTAGTGGATTAGTCAAAATGCACATAATATGACCCTAATACTACAGCAATAAGAAAATTAGTTATTCGTGTCTATCACGACTTGCTAGAACTTAATGAAAGAAGTTGTGTTTCTGTTTTGCGAAACAAAGTGTATGCAACATAAAACATTATTGCAATGATGAAGCGACACAAGACCTTTATATAACCCTTTTTTGAAAACTCTTACACAACATATGCAGAGTAATTATGTAACTCAACGCCCTCCTAACTAGAGCTTACATAAAGGTTGGCTCTAACACAATGTGAAAGAATTTGAACATATAAAAGGATGAAGAAGCCGAGACTTCTATAAACACTTCTGGAAGCCCTTAAACCACAAAAATAAAGCAATTGTATAACAAAACATGTTTTTATCAGGGCAAGAAAAAGCACATAAAGATGTCATCTTGCAGTAATTGAACAAAAAAAATCAAAATATGAAGTGTCAATTGTAGCATTATCTTTCAGCAGAGAAATTTTCAATCTTTAGCAAATGCAAAACAAACAGATATGTCAGGCATCAAAAAAGGGGGAAATGAAGAATTAAAATAGAACCCCCCCCCCCCCCCCCCCACACCCCCACAACCAAAAAAAACCTCAATATAAAAAAAA
>ML247135.1:12121-44769 GCA_005239495.1 Nicotiana undulata
CCCCCCCCCCCCCCCCCAAAAAAAAAAAAACAATCTTTTTTCCACAAATGTATATAGAGTCCTCACCTTCTAAGAATGCCAACTAAACCATCATTTGGTCCAACTAAAGCAACATCAGTAGAGGCACCAATCTTCTCTTTATCTTCATCATCAATTGCCAAAACAATAGGAAGTGACATATTGACAATAGACCCATGTTTCATTCTAAGTGAATTGAAATGTAAGGTCTGCAAATACTCATCCTCCCTCATAAACCCTTTAAGAGGACTAGCCCAACCTTCACTAATCACATGAACCCATTCAAGATCAATCTTTGTCAGCTTCACTTTTACCATAGTTTCTGCCTCTGCAATTTTTGCAACCCTTTGATTCTCAGGCACCACAAGATCCACTAAAGAACCCCCATCTGGTTCAATCAAAGAACTCTTCACACTCAACCCACAAGACCCTCTTGAAGAAGTTAAAGAAGTCATTTTTTTTCTGTGGGAAAACACAAGGTGAGATAATTTGTAAAAATGGTAAATGGGGTTGGCTTTAAATTTGGTGCAATTGTGACTAATGGGGTATTTCTTGCTAGTGTTATTACAATAGTGGGAAATGGTAGTACTAGTAACGTGCAGTCTAATAGCTAGAGACATTTTGAAAATGGGTGAGTTGTTGGGTTCTTGATGAAAATGGTGGTTGGCTCTTGTTGTTAGACGAAAATGCAAATGGTGTTAGAGATCCAACAGAATTGCAGGGGTTGTGGTTGTGATTAAAGATTCAGTGGACATGAACGGGAATTGGAATATAGAGATGGTATGCACTTTGGACAATGCCTACGGACCACAATTTTGCTTTTTAGTTTTGGTGCTGATAGAATGTAGTCCTTCAAAAGCTTATTCTTTGCGTTATTCTTTTTTTTCTTTTTTAATGTAATCTTATTTCTTTAAATTAGTGGTTGAAAAGAGGACTTTGGTCACTAGGTGGAATTAATTACTATTTATATATCATTGTATTTTCTTTGCTTTTTTGGTATTTAGTTCAATTTTTTGGAATAAGGATAGGGTAAGATACCCGAGACATGCATATTTAGGTGGCACATCCCGACATATCTCATGTTGTTAAAACTCATTAATCTACAAACTCAATATTGATTGTGTAAGAGTCTGTTTGGATTGACTTATTTTAAGGGTTTTAAGCTAAAATAGTTTTTAAGTTATTTTGTAGTACTTGAATAAAGTATAAAAAGTACTTTTAAACACTTGTTTTTAAATTAAAATGACAAAAATAAACTAAAAACCAAAAATTAGAATTCTTAACTTATGACTTTTGACTTAAAAGTCACTTACAGGCTCTAACTTATTACAATGTTGTCCGTCAGTTTTATCACAATCTTTTTATTTATCCAGACTTAGGAATAATGTGAGGATGCAAATTGATATGTCAGAGAATGTTATTATTAGATTTAATTTATATTTTATTCCGACATTTTCTGTCCTTGTACTATTCTGTGGATTGACTTAGCTGAAGCCATGACCACTGCCGCCTTTTAAATTGAAAGAAGAAGTGCATATCATGAGTGGACAGTCTGCTTGATGCTTGATGGGGTCATCCAAATATTTTGCACCTTGCAGTGAGCCGAGAGTCTATCGAATATTTTTATTTTATTTTATTAAATAAGGATAATATTTGCAAATATATTATTCTTTAAAATTTATTTGTAAAATTACATTAAAAACGTTGTTATTGTTATTGTTATTACTATAAATTCTTGTATCTTTTGGAAAGAAAAAAATGCGAGTGGTGAATCTTATATACGAGAGGAAAAGAAAAGGAAGAAGATATAATAACCCATTTGATGCGTAGATTGCGTTCGGTAGGGTTAATCAAATCATTTCACTAGCTGAAAGAATCTCTGCTTCTCCATTCATTTTTCCTTCTCGCAATTAAAAAGCAATAAGTCAATATATTTATCTAATTATTCTTCAAAGACATACTTTAATATATATAAGCTTTTGGTAATTAAATGATTTTATCATCAAGTAAACATGATGTACAAGTATCCAAAACAAAACATCCTGGAAATCTCCAGTTCCAGCAAAACTCTTCTAACCCAACTGACCAACTTCACTTCATTTTTTATCTGACTTATTTTATACGTTTGCGTGTAACTTTCAAAATTTACATTTTATGTGACGGTCATCTTGTGAATATGTTAGGATCTTAGATACCCCGCATTCACTAACTCGTATATGAAATGATCAGGTTTATGATCATTTTATAGAACTTGTCTTTCGCTTTCTCTTTTTGTAATCAAAGTCCATTATCTCGATGGTGAAGTTAGGCCACATGTATATTTCAAAAACTTTGATTACACAGAGGAGGACATACACCTTAACCTCAATTACATATTGTAGATTGATAATCACCAATGTAATGTGCACTTGTGTATAAGAAATTGACAAAAAGTTTGATGGACTCCTCTCTACTACTTGATACGTCTATATTCTCAATAGATGACAATACATACAGATATGTCCCAAACACTCTATGTCTAATCATAGTATCAAGTGATGATATCATTAACTACAAACAAATTCATGTTCACTCTGAACCTGAAACTAGGTATTCCCTCTTGATCAAACTTCAAAGAAGCTCTAATCTCTCTAGGAAGGGAAACAACTTGATTGAAGATACCATGAGCTTTTGTATCTTCTCTTTGCTAATTGATATGCAATCTTGTTACCTTTCCTGAAAATATGCCTAAACTGAAAGTCTCCAGTTCGAGCCAATTCCCAAATCTGATCAAATACATGTGCAATCTGCCAATGTGCCTTTGTTTTCGTGTTAATAATATCGATAATTAACGGTGAGTCTGACTCCACAACAACATTTTTCAAACCATGATGGCAACACATATGGATGCCTTGTAAAACTGCCTTTACCTCGGCAAAATTATTACTGCAAATTCCATAGAAATCAAAAAATGCCTTCACTAATTCACCATGATGGTCTCTTATACTCCCACCTCCTCCAGATGAGCCTGGATTGCCTTTACTGCATCAATCCACGTTTAATTTGACATATCCACTCACAGGTTTCTTCCAACAAACCATCTGAGAACGAATTACTGGTGACATCTTCTCTACAACTACCTTTGTCAATCCAAGACTGAGGGAGTTGAAGATTAGGGAATTGACAGTTAAATATCAATGTTATGGTATTAGACACTTGATGAATGATATGCCTGGCTGACATTCGAATGTTTTCAAAGTTTGTTGCACATCTGGTCTTTCATATTTTCCAGCATATTACAACAACAACCACAACAACAACATACCCAGTAAAATTCTACTAGTGGGGTATGGGAAGAGTAGAGTATACGCAGACCTTACCTCTACCCCGGAAAAATAGAGAGGTTGTATATTTCCCGGCATATTAAAGATGGTAAACACTGAAGCATTACAGAATGGACACCATTGTTGCTCTTAGTCATCCACCATTTCATGATGTTCTCCCTTAACTGAAGAGGGACAAAACTAATGCCACAAGGACTACATAGAAAAGACCAAACACTTTTGGCTACTTGGTTGTTACTAAACAAATGTTCAATAGTGTAACACCTCGTACATTCGGACTAAGTGTGGATATGTTAAACAGGAAATAATTTGATATTTTAGAGATGTGAAGTCCTATTGGGATGAGTATGGGTAGAATTAGTTATTTTGGAATCAAGACGGAGGTGAGGAGCATAAGATCCGATAAAATCGACTAAGTTTATGGAAGGTCTGTCTTTCATCAATATTTAGTAAAACTTCGTAAGGAATTTGGGAAAACTCAAAACAAAAGTTGTAGCCCTTTGAAATAGATTTCAAACTATATATTGTGTAGCCCGAACGGATCTGTGTGCAAAAAGTTATGTGTGTTTTACAGAGCAATGCGCAATATGCGCGTCCAGGTGCGCGCCTAGATGGTCCCATGCGCGGACGCACACTTGTGGCAGTGCTATTGCCATTCTGCGCGTTCAGGTGCGCAGTCGGGCCTTCAGGTGCGCGGGGGCGCACCCGGGGGGTCATTTTTAAAGCTCTACGTCGTCCCTCACACCCCAAAACACAAAAACTTGCTCTAAAAAGGAAAGCTCTCAAGAACCTAATTCCTCAAAGGTCCCTCCACCATACAAGTCAAGTTCTAATGGTGATTCTAAGTCAATTTCAATTTCCCAACACCTTATTAACATGGGTAACCCTCCAAATCATTAGATATTCGATTGGAACATCATGGTTGAGAAAATGAACCCTAGAACTCGAATTCAAGAGGATCAAACTTCAAAAAGGTAATATCTTCCACCTCTACTTGATTATAGTACTGGATTAATGATTATAGACTCTAGTTCATCAGATATGAGTTGATGGGTTTGATAGAAAAGCATGAGCGGTTATACGTTTGGGTTGTTGATTGTTGCTTATTGGTTAAGGGTGTGGTTTATGTTATGGGTGATGAAGAATGGTATTGATTATAACAATTTAAGATTTTAGTATTATCTAGGAGCAAAAGAATGAGTTGTTGGGTGTAGAAATATCATTAATAAGGACTATGAAGCTTTATGCCTACCAAGTGTTTGATAAAAGGCCTAAGTGGCCAAAACATAAGTATTATTGTTAACATGGAATCCCTTTGACTTCTATTGATATATATTAAATTTGAAAACGGTTGGAGAATGTCGTATTACGCTCAAGAGTAGGAAGTTAAGGTATGTGAGGCTAACTCTTTATGTTTGGAAATGTTAATGATTCTCCCTACACTATGTTCCTTCTACAACGTTATAGTTAAGTTTAGTTCCTTGAATAGTTGCAATTCTATTATCTAGCTTCATAACTCATTCATGAATTTCATTCTGAACATTGTGAGCTTAGTGCGTAATCAATATAGACTTGGGTTTGATGCCTAGGAGTCTCGGTCTAGATTACTCGGTATGTCATAAACATTTGAAGTTTCAGTTTTCATAATTAGTTCATGAATACATGTCTTAGTCTAGTTCTATTCAACATTCAAGTATCATGTAACTCGATATGGTTTAGTATTTCAGTATCATGTATTACAGTACGATTATCAGTTTCTATTTTTAAATCCCTGAATGTTGAACACATGTATTTGGGCCAGAGGCCGTAGTTTATATACTTTATGCATATTTGGGCCTGAAGCCGTAGTTTATGCTTAATGCATGTTTGGGCCTGAGGTCGTAGTTGATGCTTTATGTATTTTTAGGCATGAGGTCGTAGTTATGTATATGTATACTTAGTCTTGAGGCCGTAGCTTGTGCACATATATATTAGGCCTGAGGGCGTAATTTATTCAGATACTAAGGTTGTTCATCATTCAGAAGAGAGAGTATTCATATTCTTACTTCCTTTGTTCAGTTCAATTATCAGTTATCAGTTATCAGTTCAGTTATCAGTTATCAGTTATTAGTTATCATTTCAGTTATCGATTATCAGTATCATTTCAGTTAACAATTACTAACTTAGTTTCTATTTCAGCATTTATAATTTTTTTCTTTCAGTTGCTTTACATACCAATGCAATTCAAATGTACTGACGTCCCTTTTGCCCAGGATCTGCATCTCACGATGCATAGAATGACTTACAGGTTGACGATTCAGATTGTTAGGATTCTCGTACCAGTTATTTGTTGATCCCTAGTTCTTCTGGGGCATTATCATTACCTTACGATCTCCAGTATTTTCAAGCAGTCAGTTTTTTGAGTACTTCATTAGAGGCTTCATAGACTAGAGTAACAGTTAGACAGAGTCACAACTTTTCATGTTAAGAAGTGTTGGCTACAAATATACTTCATACTTATGTTAGTGTTCCCGCATTAATTTATATCATTTAGACTTTCAGTGTATCAATATGTGTTAGTTTATCTTCCGTTTTTAGTATGTTATGATATCACATGTTGATTCAGCCAGCCTGTTGGTTCGCTCGGTCACAATAGTCAGGCACCGGGTGTCGTGTTACGTCCAGACCCAGGTTCGGGACGTGACAAATGGTCTCCTCCTCATGATTATAACAGAAACTACACCTAGATACGGTCACAATACCAAATCTCCTCACAACTTCATCAGTATGGATCTTATTTTGAAGTAACCTTAGCATAAAAATGAGATCTTGAAAGGCATTTTTTTTATGCCAAATCTTCTTCAAGTGAAAATACCGTTTTTTTCTCCTCACAAGGTCCCAAGATGATTCGCAAGTGAAACCTCATGTACCTTCTGGTAACCAGTATGGGCAGTCTTTTCTCCTTTCATCAAACTCCACCTTTTGAATAATATTGACTACATTCACAGGTGGAAGACCTATCAGTTTTTCATGACTCCAAGTCCCTTTGTGTATGAATTCTTTGACCTTTGTATTCTTAGAAACTCTGGTTGCCTGAGTCAATGTAGCTAATTCTCCCAACCATGTGCAGTTATCCCACCAAAAAGACACATCTCCATTCACTAACCTCCAGAAAATAGATCGATCAACATCCTTCTTGATGTCCATTAATCGTCTCCATGTATGAGACTGATCATAAGCCCATTTCTTTGCCACAGGGTGAGACCTCTTTCAATATTTAGCCTCCAGGAGTTCTTTCAACCTTGTCTTTTGAATCCCGAAATTCCACCATAGTTTAGCAAAAAAAACATTACAAATATCTTGTAGTGATCTAAATCCAGCTCCTCCCTCATTCACTAGAAAGCACAAATCAATCCAAGCAATCCAATGCATCTTACTTCTGTTAACTTTTTTCCCCTAAAAAGCAACTATTCTGTCGATTTGATTTAGGACAGTTTTTGGGGGTGAACTATTGATATCAAGTGCTGAGGTAAAGCGTGAAAAACATACTTGATCGAAACTGTCCTTCCTCCGTATGACAATAATTTGCCTTGCCACCATGTTGTTAAAATAAATTATCTTTTTCTTACCCACATAAATAGGACATCCCAAATACTATATAGGAAATGGACAATTAGGGAAGCCATCGATCCTTTGTATATCAGGTATTCTAGGATCATCATCCTGAGTAGAAGTATAGAATACAGGTTTTCCTTTATTCGCCAACTATCCTATAACTTGTTCATAGAGACTCAACTTGTCCATCATCATATTTAATGATAATGAGTCGCAGGATGAGAAGAGAATGGTGTCATATGCATATCACAGATGAGTGATGGTGGGACCCTTCTTTTCAGTAAAGTATGGAATGAATCCTGAACCAATTAATCTATCCATAAGTTTCGACAATAATTTTGCACCAATCACAAAGAGGGATGGAGAAAGAGGATCCCCTTGCTTTATTCCTCTAATAGATTTCAAGAAGCCATGCCTAACTCCATTGATATTATAGAGTACAACGCCTTAGTCATGAGCCTCCACACCATGCTTATCCAACATTCTAAGAATCCCATTTGCCTAAGCACTTGACAGAGATATTCCTAAGAGACCTTGTCATATGCTTTGGCCATATCCAATTTCAAAACTACATTCTCAGCAAGTGTTGATTTATTTATATTATGAATCATATCTTGTGTCAACATAATGTTTTCTGTGATAGACCTTCCTTTGATAAACCCTGTCTAATTAGGAGATACTAGTTTCTGTATCAAAGGACTTAATCTCTGATTCATCATTTTAGAGATAATCTTGCATGAGAAGTTACTAAGACTTATTGGTCTTAGTTCATTAAAAGACTGCGGGCTATCTACCTTAGTAGAAGTACCAGACAAGTGTGAGTAAGTGCCTTTGCTATATCAGTGCATGCAAAAGAGTCAAGAATCATTAGTAGTAGGTCCTCCTTTATGATTTCCCAGCATGAATGATAGAATTTCCCTGAGACTCCATCAGGGCCTGGAGCACTCTGTGAACTCATAGAGAACACCACATGTTTCAGTTCCTCTAAAGTAGGTAATGTTGTTAATCTATCATTATCTGCTTCCTCAATGGTTTTAGGGATACAACTCAAAACCAAATTATGGCAACTTTCCTTTTTGAATTGTCTCCGAAAGAAAGGAATAGATTCTCTAGCAACATCTTCCTCCCCATCAACTCAACATCCATCTTCCTTCCTCTTCTTCTTCAAAGTAAGCCTCTTCTTTCTATCCTTAACCACTGAATGAAATTTTTTTGAGTTTACTTCCCCTTCCACAAACCATTTCACTCCAGATTTTTGCTCAAAATGATTCCTCCTTCTTATAGGCTCTAATTAGCATCATTTAAGGCAGTTATGTTCAACTCATTATTATCAACGATTAAGTTGGCCTCTAAATCAGCTACTCTGCCTTCTAGATATTTAACCTTACCAAAAATATTGCCAATAGTAGTCATAGACCATTCAGACAACTTCTTACAAGTATTCTTCAGTTTTAAATGAAATCTCCATATTGATGATCCTTGTACTTAAATACCCCAAGCTTGTTTCACCACTGCTTTTGTAACGACCCGACCGGTCGTTTCGGGAATTTAAGTTCCGTTCGGTGGTATAAGGTCATAAACAACTCCACATTGTGTATATCGACCTGCGTGCGTGGTTAGATTCAGTTACCGAATAATCCGGAGTCGAATTGGGAGAAAATTTCAGTTTTGGAAGCTTAAATGATGAAAGTTGACCGGAGGTTTGAATTTTGTGTAAACGACCTTGGAATGAGTTTTGGTTAATGCCAACAACTTCGTATGATGATTTTGGACTTAGGCGCGTGTCCGGAATTGGTTTTGGAGGTCCGTAGAGTGATTTGAGGTATTTGGCGAAAGTTAGAATTTCGGCGATTTCGGCCGATAGGTAAAATTTTGATATCGGGCTCGGAATGGAATTTCGGGAATGGCTGTAGGTCCGTTGTATTATTTGTGACGTGTCTGCAAAATTTGGCGTAATTCCGGGTTGAATTGATATGTTTCGACGCGAGTCTTGATATTTGAAGTTTTGGAAATTCATAAGTTTGATTTTTGGTTTGGTTCGTCGTTTTGGTGTTGTTTTAGGTGTTTTGAAACCTCGAGCGAGTCCGTATTAGGTTATAAGACTTGTTTATGTGATTAGATGGGGTCCCAGGGGCCTCAGGTGCATTTCGGATGGGCTTCATGCCATTTTCTTCCATTTTTGAAGTGTTGTTTCTGGTGTCTGTTGCCCTCTTTCGCGACCGCGTAGCCCAAGCCGCGATCGCGTAGTGTCCTGTTTGACCCGCCCATTTTCCTTCATCGTGATGGCAGTGATTCTTCCACGATCGCGATGTGTCCCTATTGGTCACCTAAAAATTTCTTCACCGCGTTCGCATAAAGAACCTCGCGATCGCATATATCCATAATATTCCACATCGCGGTCGCATCCGCCTTCCCGCGTTCGCGTAGTAGAGACCAGGCCTTAGGCACTGGCACCCGTTACCCTCCGCGATCGCGGAGCACGTCTTACACCAGCAACCATTTCCTTCTACGCGATCGCGCCTCAGTTTTCACGATCGCGATTCACAAAACACCTGGGCAGAATATAAGTTTACCAAAAATCGGGGTTTCACCATTTTTGACCTATTTTGACTTCTAGAGCTCGGTTTTTGGCGATTCTTTGAGGATTTTTCACACAAATTTGAATGGGTAAGTGTACTTCCACTAGAATCAATTATATTTCATGAATTAGTTCTTGTTTTTATCATTTAATTTGTGTTTTGGGTTGAGGAAATTGTTGGATTTGAAAGAAAACTTCTAAATGAAAAATCATGAATTGAAGGACCAAATAACATCGGAATTGGATAAATTTAGTATGGGTAAACTCGAATCGGAATGGGTAATCGGATTTTGTAAAATTTGACGGGTTTCGAGGTGCGGGCCCGGGGGTCGACTTTTGGGGTCGATTTTTATAACTTTGTAAAGATTGAAACTTTATTGTTCGGAATAATTCCTTATACGTTTTATATGTATTTTGAAGTTGTTTTAGTTGATTTTGAGCCGTCCGGAGGTCTTTTCGCCCAAGAAGTTCACTTTTGAGTACCGGGTTGTCGTCTTTGAGGTAAGTATCTTGCCTAACCTTGTGTGGGGGAACTACCCCTAGGATTGAGTCTTCTTTGTTGATTGTAGTCCATGTATGCGAAGTGACGAGTGCGTACTCAGACTTATTTGCTAATAGATTGGCCTTTTAAGATTTGTAGGTTCTTATGTTACCTGTGTATGACTTGTAATTGCTACATTTGAATCCTTGGTTGTTAATTTTCATCCTTTCCTGCTTAAATTAGAATTACTTGCTTTTGGATTCATTCGTTGGCTATTCGATCTTAATTGACTTAACTGAGTATTTTACCTTCTTTACTAGTATGCTATATTTTCTTCATAAACTGCCTAATTGACTAGAACTAGTATTACTTGCCCTATAATTGTTTAGCAGTAATTGGAATATTTATACGTTGGTGTCAAGCATGCCCGTGAGTCGTATATTGTGATTTATATGATTCTCCCTTAAGTGCTACTTAGGTTTAGTTAGATAATCTTCCATTTTGATGGTATTTCCTTGGTATTGCCTATTATTGAGCATTGATTCAAGTTGGGTTTTATTCTGTGAAGCTAATTGTTTAGGAGAAATTGGTTATAGTTGTTCTCCCTTGCCGGGATGATTTGGTTTCTCATTGTTGACCTGAATATTATAGATATGTTGTCATGTCTTGTTTCTCTCTGGTTAAGTTGTGTTCTTTACGCTCATTATTTTCTTCGGGTGGTTATTCCTCGTGAATGAGTTCTACTGTGCTGGTGACTTAAGTTCTTGATTTGATTGGCCGACGTACATAGCATTTCTATATTTTGTTGCCTTGTGAGTGTTTTGGCAATGTACGATGTTTCTGTCTTGATGTGGTTGCTATTTCTGTATTGCATTGCATATTTAAATTGGGACTACAGACGAGATTCCGGGAGCTTTTCCACTGTACTGCATCGCATATTTAAATTGGGACTACAGACGTATTCCGGGAGCTTTCCCCCTGTACTGCATTGCATGCCAAATTATGAGTTACGGACGGAGTTCCGGTGATTTTATCATTGAGGAGATTTGGATCGAAATATATATATATATATATATATATATATGATATTTGAAAGAGCAGTTACTGGGAAAGTATATTCGAACACCACGTATTTTGAAGGAACTATGTTTTAAAGATTTCTCCTTATAAAGGTATATAAATATACATTCAGAGAAAGTATGTTTCAAAGAAGATTTCTCTATTCCGAAATGATTATACCTTTAAATCTTTCGATATAAACTCACGATTTAAAGGTTTTCACTCGAAGGTTTGACCAGTTTTATTGAGTTGTTGGCTAAGGCCTGATGTGAATAAATTGATGCAGTGCTGAGTTGCTAGTGTTTTTATTAGGTTGTGATTCCCGACATTTGACTTTTATTCTTCCCATCCCCTTTGCGTATTTCTATTATGATGTCCGTTGATTTATTTGCTGAAATTTCTTTTGTATTATTCTATCATACCGTTAATTATATCGAAAAATCTTTAGATAGATATTATGTTTCGGTCATCTTTATATTTATGCCTTTTACTTATTAGACCAGTGGTGTCTTGACTAGTCCTCGTCACTACTTCACCGAGGTTAGTCTTGATACTTACTGGGCACCACTGTGCTCAGACTACACTTCTGCGTATTTTTGTGTGCAGATCCAGGTAATTATTGTTATTAGCTGTGTGGATCTTTGACGAGGATACTCAAGGTAACCTGCTGCTGCGTTCTCAGGCTTAGGAGCACCTTCTTGTATTTATTATTCATACCCTTTTGTATTCATTCTGAACAGTGGTAATTAGAGGTTTGAGTAAATTCGTAGAGCTTATGACTTGTATTTTACCGGGTTTTGGGAAACTGTAAACTCTGTCAAGATTTCTATATCGAGACTGTTATATTTCCTTTAATATTGTTGTTGTTCAGTGAAAATGTTAGGATTACCTAGTCCCTAAGACTAGGTGCCATCACGGTACTCAACAGAGGAAAATTTAGGTCGTGACAGCTTTGAAGTCTTCTTTTCAGTCCAGAAATTTAGATACCTAAAGTACTTTACAAGTTCCCTTTCTGTTGATTTTGCCATAGCAAAAAGAGTGGGAAATGGTCAGATCCTGTCCTGATCAAGTGATTTACACTAGTCGAATCAAATAAGTTCGTCCAGCATGGTTTACTAGATCTCTGTCCAATCTTTTCCATATCCTCTTTGAAGGGCACCATCCATTACACCAAGTGGAATTTGAACCTGAGAAACTAGGGTTCAATAGTTCACAATCCATAATATATTCAAGAAATGATAGGCTATTGCTCATACTATGTGGTCGACCACCTTTCTTCTCACAAGGATCAAAAATACTGTTGAAATCTCCATAAATTAACTAAGGAATGTTATACTTATCTGCACTGTCCTTCGAGTTATCCCAAAGTCCTTTCCTCTGATCTGAATCACACTTAGCATATACGGAAGAAATCAGCACCCCAACTCCATCCTAACTGACAGAACATGCTTGTTGTTCATTCTCCTCTACCACACTACAATTCACTGAATCATTCCAAAAGATCCATATTTGACTATTGCTATTTGAATGAGCATTTTGAAAACATAGATTCTCCTGAATTTATCCAATTTATCATGGAATGACTCACATATAGCTACAAAGGGGGATATTTTTTATCTGACTAATTGATTTAATGTCTCCAGAGCACCATTAGAGTTAATGACCCTAAATTCCAAAAGAGAGATTTAATCATTGTATACATTTGACAAGTGTTTTGCTTGTGAATCCCCCATAGACTATTGTTTAAGGTGCTTACCGCCCCTTCGTGGTGTTGTTTGACTGTCCCCTCTGCTATTTCCTCTAGCTTTGCCCTGCCCCTACCCCTACCTCTGATGGTATTGTCAACCTCTGAGCAAAAAGTCTCCACCAATATGTTTCCTTGAACATCTGTTGTTGCACCAATAGATTCCTCTATCGGATCTGTAGATTCTTCACTTGTTTTTCCATCACTATCCACACTTGCATATTCATTACTTTCCATGTAGATTTGCTAAGACTATTATTAATAATAATTTTAAATATTTTAATCAAATATTTTATAACTTTAATATAAAACTTATAATAGGAATATATATCTTAAAGATAACCAGTACGTTCCATGAAAATGTGCATATTATTATTATGTTTTTTTGAGGATCTTCAAATAATATATTTTTTCATTAGAAATATGCCAAAAGATACTTAAAAGATTTATTTATACTTTTGAAGGTATGCATATCATTCTTTTTTATTTGAAGATCTACACATGATATATTTTACATTGGACAAATGCCAATAATATGTAAACGTAATATATTCATATTTTTTGAAGATATGCACATCATAATTTTTTATTTAAAGAGATTTGCACGTGATACTCTTTGGATGTTTAAATATTTGAGTGAGTTTGCATAGGTAATAAAATTTGAAGAACACACTAAAGTTAGTCGTTTAGAAAATTCAAGCTATTCTTTTTAAAAAAAAATCATGTCATATGGGGTCTGAACGCCAAGTTATTCATTTGGAAACAAAGGTAGAATTGTGCCAATACAAAAAGATAATCATATGCTAGTAAGAGACTGGAATCTACGAAACAAGCTACGATTATGGAGTTTTCCTCAATCTATAAAGATTTAATTGTGTGCCTTAGAGTTTAAATGTTTGTACGTTTAGTTATGAATTTTGTAAATAATGTATTAGATTTATTTAGCATTTAATTCCCTAAATATTCATTTCTTTTGAGATTTTGAATTTAAATATTTTTTTACCTTTATATGTAATATTAAAAAGAAAAAAAATAATTTTTTGATAATTTTTGTCTATAACAGCCAAAATATATTCAAACGCCAAATGTTGTTATAGGTGTATAACAACCACTCACTATATAAATCAAAAATATTCGAACAAACGATGATGTTATAGAGAGGTTTGACTGTATATTTGGTTGTGCCACCTATTTCATTGTATGCCCATTCTCTCTTTGCATTGAGATATCCATATTGTCAGCACTTTTTTTTCTTATCTTGGCTTGTGGCATATGGTTGATAATTACCTTCTACCTGGACCATACTTGCCTCCTCAATTTCATGTTTCCTTTGTTTCTTCTTTTCGTTCCTCTTTTTCTGCTTGTTATTTGCCTCAATGTATTTTTCCGTGTGATCTCTATTGCTTTCATCTTGACCCTCTTTTGTTACAAGGCATGTAATGTTGTTTTCATCATCTTCTAGTTTCCCTTTTCTTTTTCCCGGAACTTCCTTAATTATTGAGAACTGTTGTGTATCTTTAGGCTCAATGATACTGATACCAATATTTCTTCCAACCTTTTGTACTGTTGTTGCCTCGTGGATTCCATCACCTTGATTGCAGTCCAGGGCTTGTTGATGTTTTGTTGTTTCTTTATTCGCCTTTGTTGAATTATAAATATTTGTACTCTGATGATCTTCCTTGTTGTAGTGCTTGGTGGTTGGACCAAACTTCATGATTGATCCATTTTTTCTATTCATAGTTTGGAAATCATCATCAACTTTGTTATGTGCTTCTTTCTTTTTTTGTTCCTCCTTTGTACTTTTATTCTTCCATCCCTGATTTTGTTTTTGCACTAAATTTCAAGATTTCCCAGCATTTTACAGTACATACAGTAACTTGGAACTTTTTCATACTCAATATCGAGCCACATGCAATCATCGGTTCCATCAATTCTTTTGTATCTGAACCATATCTGGTCAAGTCCTTATTTCAGCAAATCAATTTCCATCTTTACTTTGGCGAGATTTTCATCTGGATTTTGAATATGTTGCCATGTCAGGAGCAACCGCAACACCAATCTCTCTTACCATCTTCGAGATAATTTGCCACTTGAACAAATGCAATGGTAATTGATGAATTAAAATCCAGACTGGTATATTGGCTGTTTCCTCTTCTGGTTTAAATCTGCTGTCTATTTTAAAATTTTCATTGGTGCATCCCCAATGTCTATGTATTTTTTGAATAAGATGTGGTTATAATATAATTTATTAGAGAAATCAATGTAAACATGCAGAGGGTCAAAATATGCAATTTTAACAGCACCAGCCATATGGAACTTCCTAACAAAGATTTTCTAATCTCCTCTATCGTAGGTTTCCTCGCAAGAACTTACCAATGATAGTAAGTTTGCATTACTTAGCTAGATTCATGAAATAATGTTTGGAAGAAAAGAAAACAATAGGTTTCCCTAGGTGAGAACTATGTCATATTTCGACGACAGATTCACCATTAATTAAGGTTTGTAATTTTGCCTGAACTGTGGCTACAAATGATTGTTTTGACACCATGTGATCATTATTCCTGTTGGTTGATGGTTCACGAGCTCTGTTGTTCCCTGGAGGAAATCTCGCAGTCTATATGTTTTCTTGTGTTGAATTTTGGGCTATTGCTGTATAATTTGGTTGTTTTTTTGGATTGAATGAGGTTGTTGAGGTGTCTCTGTGGTGTTTTCGATGTGTTTGTCATTTCGGTGAGTTGGTTTGTCAAAATTTGGTGAAATTTTAGGTTGTTGAGGAATAGTGGCTGACTTAACTGCTTTGGGTAGTGTTTTGCTGCTGAGGTTTTCAGTTGATCCATCACCATCGGCTAGCTTTTTGTCGGTTGGAGTGTTGTTTTCTGGTGTTGTTCGGAGTAGTGATTATAGGCAGGGTTGTAGGTGGTGGAAGTGTGTTAATAGGATTGGGTAGATGCATTGTCGATTTCTCATTATTTGGGTCTGGTGGGGTAGGTAGGCGTGTGGGGGTAGGGCCTTTGGATAACATGAGTTTTTTAAGGTTTCATTGTATTGCATAACACTCTAATAACAATTATCAATTTCTTTGTGTAACATCTTCGGTTGTCGTACCATTATCTCGGAATACCAAGTTAGACATTTGAACTGTCTGTGTTTGCACATTACAATCCCATCAGCCCTATCTCAATTTCAGTATGCTGGCTAAACTGAAAAAGAATATACCATTTAATGTAACTCTACTTATTTAAAAATACTTATAGCCTGTTTGGCCAAGCTGTAAAAATAGTTTCTTTTGAAAAGTGTTTTTTAAAAGTACTTTTGGTGATAAACAGTTTGTGTTTGGCTAATTTATTTGAAAAACACTCCTAGGCAACAACAACTGCTTTTAAGTGTATTTTCTCAAAAGTGCTTGTCAAAAAGTACTTTTGGAGATAAACTACTTTTTTTTCCTTCTCCAAAACTGCTTATGCTTCTACTCAAAAGCATTTTTTTGTTCTCTAAAAGCTTGGCCAAATACCTTAACTTTGGAAAAAATACCCCCTTTTTTTAAAATAGAAAATATGCTTTTGACTTGGAGAAGCTTGGCCAAACATGCAAATTACCCTCTAAGGTAATGCCAATAGTTTAAGATTTGATTACTTCTTAAAAGCTGTTTTTGCTCCAACTCATAAATACTTTTTTTTTCCTTTGATCAAACACCTTAATTTTTTTGGGGATGGGGGTGGGGGTGGGGGTGGGGGGAGAGGTATTTTGGCCAAAACAAAACATGCCCAAACAAGCTATTAAAACTATGAGTCACGATCATGAAATGCCCTTATATCTTCGATCATTGTTGCATAACAATTTCTTTGTAAATATATTCTTATACTATTTATATATGTAATTCATGTTTATTCTATGACACATGTTAATTTTTGTATTCCCAAATTTACATATTACTACGACTTTTCAAAGATCAACACTCTAAATAGGATGTAACTGTGACGATCCTATTTTATCCTATCTTGATTACCACAAATTCTACGTTCGAAAAAAGTTGCATTTGTATATAATCATCGGATTGTAGCGAGAATTCTTCAAAAAAGCACGAGCTAACTCGAAAACCTGGAACCTTGGCTTAGTAACGAATTAAGTGAGGCTTTTTGAGTTTTTTCCACCAACGACTTATATAGTAGTAGTATTTGATGGAATCCAAAAGTTCTCAATTTTGACAAGCTTAAATGATCAAATTTGCTAAAGCTATATTTAAGGAATATATTACAACTAAATAGATGCTTTAAGAACCTCTGTTTAAAAAAATATTCAGCTATTTAAATGTTATTTAAAGTTTAACCAGTTTTAACAAAGTATATACGGCTGCTATTTCTTCTTTAGAGAATTGCCTGAGCCTAACTTCAGACTCAAAGGTCTAGAATTTGAAACTTTAAACTGTGTAAGAGTTACATGATGTATATATACATCTCGTCAGTGATTGTATTAATCACAACTACATGTATATGCTATCTTATATCTCCTAGGAGTAAAAGTTATCCTTCCACGATATAAGGCTAGTAGGATAGTTATATACTTATATACAAGGCGAAATGGCCTCCTGGCCACTTGAACTTACATCGTTTTTAAAAGCCGATACACTAACTTACAAGTTTCCCATTTGAACACTCAAATTAGTGATACCCTTGACTAATAAACACATTGGACCATTGACCCTCCGCGCGTGTATCACACTTCTGCTAACGTGTCCATCCGGTCAGCTAATGTGTCCGCCCAGTCATCTAATGTGTCCGCCCATTCAACACTCAGCCAATTAAAACATGACACGTCAGAGGCGGGAAAATAAACCCCATAGATTGGGATCCCCCCTCATTTAACTTTCTCTCTCTAAAAGAACCAATCAAATACTAAAACATGTTAAATCATATACAAGTGAAAAAGGAAATCAGAAACAGAAATTAGAATACCTTCATTGGTCTCCCAAGCAATGCCTCCAACGAAAAGCTTTCTAACAACAAGCAAAACCAGCAAAGTTACAATACTTTCGGCATGGCCTTATGCGTTTTGCCATCATCTAAACCCTAAAGACCCAAAACTAGAAGCTAAAAAACTAAGTACTAAGCTACAAACTAACCCTGCAGAAGAATCATCGATTGAATGCTTTAATTTAGGGACTGCACTATTATCTCCACGATTTTGTGAATACGACTGTAGTGGTTGATATCATAATCCATTTTGTACCATCATTTTGTTCAGCTACATCATAATCCATTTTGTTCCTATTGTTTCTCTACCTATAAATATACCTGCAAATAAATACGAGATTATTTACAACTACAACCTATAACTTTTTTACCTGTGGTTCCGCACTTTTCATCTAAACCCTAACAAAATCTTGACATGTAGTACCAGTGGCGAAGCTAGCTTATGAATTATTAGGCGGAATTGAATATCGAGCAGAGTAATTGGAGGTCGAGAGCCTCTGTAATTGCAAAAACCCTAGCAGCTTTGCGCTCTTTTTCGTATGGTGGAGATGAGAATATTGCCGCCGCGCCAAGATATTGCAGAGAAATATCTCAGGTGAAAATAAGTATTAATTTCTTTTTCTTTTTGGTCTATGTACTGTGACTTTGCTCTGTAATTTGGTTTATGAACAAAGTTATACACGAATCAACAATAATAAGTAATGCAAAAAAGAAAAAAAATTGTTATGTTATAAATATAATTCTATTTATGTTGAATTTGTATATTTTAGAGAGATCTTAGGGATTTTACTCGATGGTTAAGTAACTTTTTTCCTATAAATAGAGTAGTTTTATTTCATTATAATTCATCTCATATCAATAAAAATTATCTCCTTACTTTTCTATGCAATAATATTCTTCTTCTGTTATTGTTTCATAACATATTAAATGTTTAGCTATATATATAAATATAAAATAGTTTATAATGTTACATTTTCAAAATAAGAAAACAAAATAAAAGTTTGATTACTAATAGGATGGAATAAAGCTTCAAATGCATTAGTTTGAATCATTCGAACAGTCTGGAAAAAAAACAAAAAAAAAATTAATCTTCAGATTTTAAGAAATAGGATGGAATAAAGCTTCAAATGCTATTTTTGCTATATAATAGAGGGATAATGAGTTGGGGGAATTAAGGGAATAAGAAGCCACTTAAATAGGACCAATTTTTCACCGTTGGGCGTCTGGTGGGAAGGGGTTCTCACGCTCCTAAAAAACGTGAGACCCACGCACATAGCTGACTAGGAAAAATTGACGCCACATGGGATGGGTCAATGGTCAAACGTAATTATTAATCAAGAGTATCACTAATTTGAATGTTCAGATGAAAGACCTGTAAATTAGTGGCCAAAAAACCATTCCGCCTGTAAACAAACACTACATAATACATGACAGCTACGAATACAGTTTTAAGGAGTCCTAGGTTACGCTCAATACCAAATATACGGTTGTCTAACAACTTCCTCCAACCTTAAAGCACCGGTTTTATTATTTTCTCTGCATATTGACTGCCTGCTCGTGGTTCGCCGAGCCGATGGATGAATCTGCGTCGTATCCTCCTATTGAACCATCCAATTTCGACCTTATAGTGGTCGGCACCGGTCTTCCGGAGTCCATACTAGCCGCTGCTGCCTCCGCCGCCGGAAAATCAGTCCTTCACCTCGACCCTAACCCTTCATACGGTAGCCACTATGCTTCTTTTCCTCTTCACGAATTCATTTCATATATCCAATCTCAATCCTCCTCCGAACCCTCAATTCCACAACCCGACGCCGATTCGGGTTTTACCCGAGTTCCTCTAACCACCCGCCCGCTCTACTCCTCCGTAGAAATCACCTCTTACTCCTCGGAACCCTTGGAACAATCTCGAAAGTTTAACATTGATTTGAGTGGGCCCAGGGTTTTGTTGTGTGCTGGTGCTATGATTAATTTAATTTTGAAATCGGAGGTGAATCAGTACATGGAGTTCAAGAGCATAGACGGGAGTTTTTTCTACGACGGTGAGGGCAATTTGGAGAATGTACCTGATTCGCGTAAAGCGATATTTAACGATCGGAAACTAAGGTTTACGGAGAAGACTAAGTTGATGGACTTCTTCAAGCTGGTGCAAGGGCATTTTGAAGCTGCTGCTGCTGCCGATGGTGGGGAGACTAAGAGTATTTCAGAAGAGGATTTAGAGAGTCCGTTTGTGGAGTTTCTAAGTAAAATGGAGCTTTCTTCTAAGCTAAAATCGTACAGATCGAATCGCCTTTCTCTCTCTGTTAGTCACAGTTTCCTGTTTTCTGTTATTCCTTTTTCTTTTCCTTTCGATGTCGTTTGATTATGTCGTATGCTTGTTTCATGAATCAAATAGTCCTAATCAAATATTAAGCATTATTGATTGTGTGATTCTGTATGATTGTGATGTTGCAGCCTAGTAAGTAGGAAGCTTTTCATTTTAGATTGAAAGCATGCCAAAAAACAGACTAATTACTCTTCTAAAACTACTTCTGTAAACAAATTAAACTGTGAGGATAATTGCTTGTACTGCTCTTTTGCCTTTCAACATATGGAGAAGAAAATGGTTAATTAATATATAAATGAGACTGCTTTTCGATCTTTATCACCTTTTAGCATTTCAATTCATTGGACATGAGACTGTTAGTTCCCACTTTCCTTTTTATGGTTGTTTATCCAGAATTTGGGAATCAGAGTAATTTTCTTTTTCTTTTTTTGTACATCAGATTCTAGCTATATCCGTCTGACTTAGTAGAGATCTTTTCTTTTTTAGGATTATTCTATATGCAATAGCAATGGCAGATTATGACCAAGAGAATGGGGATGCTTGCAAAAGTGTTCTTAAGACAAAAGATGGTATTGATCGGTTGGTCCTTTATCACTCATCCTTTGGCAGGTTATACTCACCCTTCCTTTGTACTTAAAACAGTCATGTAGAAATCATGAAAGTCCCTCTTCCATTTTTGTACATAAAACAGTATAGTAGTGCACTAATCCTGAATGTACCTCGCCCATTTGTACATAAAATGGTAGTTTACTAATCATGAATGTATCTTTCCATTTACTGGGTGTTTAGCTTTAGCTTTACCTTCTTCTATGTCCATAATTGAACTTCATACTCCTAACTTTGGAAATCCTGAAAATGATATTATTAGGCTAATCTATTTTTATTGTCCATTCTCATCTCTGATACTGAAAATAATAGTTCAGTAAGATGCATGCTTAGGTTATACTTGCATGTGTGGATGAAAGAGGTCTAACCTTGGAATACCCACTTATTTGTGTTTTCATGTCTGTGAACTGTTCGCGGAGCATATATGCTATGTCAAAACCTTGATCTTGTAGTGGTAAGAAGGTTAACTGAGATTCAAAAGTCAACCTGGTGAGTTCTATGTATAGTTGGGTTACTCGCAAGAATTAATAATTTTTTGGAACTGTTAGAAAAAGTGAAGGGGATTTTATCTTGAGACTAATTAATCATAATCATTGACCCTCTGAGTTGGAAAGTTATCGTTGTATGCCATGACATCTTATGGTCATATGCTTCCTTCTCGTAAACCAAATTCTTATACTTTTCTCTTTGTTTACAAACTTTAGGTTTACTCATGCATCTGGTGCTATGATTTACCCCATTTATGGTCAAGGGGAACTTCCACAGGCCTTTTGTCGTCGTGCTGCAGTAAAAGGATGCATTTATGTAAGTCTTTTAACATGTGTTTTCCTTGGACAACTCCAGTGTATTATCACTTTGTTTTGCATTTTTGTTCCACTGAGATTCTTTACTTTTTTCCTTGTGTTGTTAATTGCATTGTATGGCGGAGAGTAGACAATGTCCAATTAATCATTATGTTTCTGATCATTTTTGTGTTTTGGTTGTATAATTATCTTACGCCCTGCCATACTCTAAAAATAGAGAAAATCAGAGAAGTTCGTGTTTTGTGAAAATTCCATCATAAGGTTCCCCTAGGGAAGTGATAGAGGTGCATAACATAGGACCAAAGAGGAGGTCGCAAATTTGCAGTTGGAGACTTATCAGCTCTCCCAGCATGTAACTTAGGGAGCTTAGCTCTAGCCAGGAAGTGTATTAAACAACTTTGCAGCTAGCTGTGGCCTTGATTTGTTATTCCTCACAATGCTAGCTATGCATTTGTGATGAGTCCCTACTGCTTCACAGTTAGAAATGTTGATGAGCTTGCTTGTAGTACTGAAAGAAGCTTTTTTCAAGCATTCAGGAGCATTGACACTGTTGTTTCCGTCCTGAAGGATTACTGTTTAGGCAAATTCAATTAATCTTTAATTTGAACAACTGCTGAATGAGCCCAACTTCAATTTTTTTGGTAAGTTTAATGGGCTCAGCTTTTTACGTTTCATTTGACATCAAATAGAAGATATCATCTTGATTGGTTTCTCTTCTGTTACCTTTTCTCGTGTAGTCGAAAAGTAATCTCTTTGTCTTGATTTCTTCATCATTGCTTATACTATACATTCTATTCGGAAATTTGCAAAATGAAGTTCTTATTGTACTAAACATCAGGTTCAAAGTTGTTTACGGTGTCCATTCCTCAATATTCGTTATTCGATGTGTAATTTCCTGGAATTCCTTAAATTGTTGTGTCATTAGTAGTCTTCCTTGAGGCTAAGTTCTATCTTTACTTCGACTTTGTTTCCAGGTTCTTCGGATGCCTGTTAATTCTCTCCTCATGGACAAGGTTCGAAGTGATGCTCTTCTTGTTTCTTAATGACTTTTAACCGTCCTCATTTGGTGGAATTGAACCTTTTTGAAGTGCATGAGTTGTTGACCTGTCACCTTGATGATTTCACAGGCTACTGGGAATTACAAGGGTGTTCGCTTGGCTTCGGAACAAGAATTGTACAGCCATAAGCTGATATTAGCTTCATCTTTTGTGTTTCAATTACCACCACCTCAGTCTTCACCTGATGCTCTGCAAAATGCTTATTGTGATTTTGGCTCGAACAATACAAGTGAGAAGCTGGCTAGGAGTGTATGCATCACAAAGCACTCTTTGAAATTGGATATAGCCAATTGTCTGGCATTTTTTCCTCCTCGATGTAAGATAGATGCATAACATGCTTTTTGTTTTTGAGTGATTTTAATATTTCATATTTTTTACCTTATCAATTTTTTTCCAGCTCTCTTCCCTGAGCAGGTTTCAGCAATCCATGTCCTTCAGCTGAGTAGCAATGTTGCTGTTTGCCCCTCTGGAATGTGAGTTCACCTGCCTAATTTCTATTTAGTCACTGCTATTGTAGTGCTCTAGGGTTTGCTGATACAACGGCGTTAACATATCATTTTTCAGAATTCATTATCTTCTTAGGATGCGCTCTTTAGCCTGCCTTTCACTTTTAGAATGTTATTGCCCATGTTACCACCCCTTTTTTCTTCCATTAAGTCTAAAATTTCACGAATAAACACCAAGTTGGTGTCAAGAAGTATCTGCAAGTCATGTATATATTTCAACCTGAGTCATTTACAGGCATCTATCAAGTTTGTTCAGCTACCTATCTATACTAGTGTTTGTTAAATACTCTAAGAATGTGTTTCAGACACTTGATCTTGAATTTCTCTAATTATAGAAGTAATTGGTACAATTAAGTTGTATGGAATTGGAGTTACGAACTCTCAGTTAATTCCTCAAGTATCTTACACTAACCCAGTTGGTTCGTTGCTTTCTCTTTCAGGTTTTTGACTTATCTCTCAGCCATATGTGAGGATGATGTTCAGGGGAAGAAGCTATTATATGCAGCTATCAACGCACTGTTTTGCATTCCTGTTTCTGGAAGTTCTGAAAATGATAATTCTGCGAAGAACCAAAGTGAAACTAGAGATGCAAAACCTGCTTTACTTTGGAGTGTCTTGTATACTCAAGAGCTTTCGAAGGTATCTGCAATACCCTTTTTTACCTTTGCTCTACACAACTGCCAGCTCCATTTTGTTTCTATATGAATTTTCCTCGGGTCTTTATTTATTTCGCTAAGGAAATGTGCTGTTCGTTTTGATAATGCTTTTTGTTTGTAAAAATACTGAAACGGCTATCAAGCCAGTTCGCCTTTTGGGCCTTTGCTTTCAGTCAATTTTGTTTCCTTCAGGGTTTTTGAGCATAGTGCATTAGTTGGTTGCCACATAGGAATTAATTACTCTTGAAGTTTATCATATGTGTTTTGTTCAGAGTTGAAAGTCAGACTAGAGCAGTTGCTTATCGCCCAATTCACTCATTTTTTTGTCCGGGAGAGAAGGTGTGGTACCGAAATCCATGGATTAGATTCCATGGGATTAAGTGTAAGTATTCCTTTTGAAAATGTGTGAGAATTACCCTTTAGATCCCCACTTATAAATAGGGCTAAAATAGCTTTTGCTTCATTTCTCTTCCTCCTTACCCTTCATCTCCCTCCAACACAGAGCCTTTCCAGTTGCATCTTGCTACCTCCGGCTACTCCTCTTCCTTGCAGATTGCTTTACCCTGCTGTCTGTTGATCCACATCCCCAAGAGAAAAAAGGCCATGTAGCTGACATTATGATTTTCTGCCTCCAATCTCCTCTTGTTCCCTCCCTTCAGCCGATTCCTCCGTCTCTTTCCTTTCATTTGTCTTCCTTGTATTTCTTTCTCCTGCCCTTGCAATTTTATGTTCTCCACCCCTTAATATTTTTTCCTTTTGATTTTTCCCTTTGTTATTCTTCTCTTCTCCTTTTTGCAAAAAAGCATTTTATTTTTATATCCGGAATTATATTAGTTTTGCTAACTATGCAACAATCTTCTCTCTATTTTCTTCCCAACAATTATTATATTCTTTTATCCAGGTCACAATTCTTCTTTTGTACATTATAGGTTGAAAATTTGTACATTATAGGTTGTACATCCAGGTCATGGTTGAAAATTATGGATATTTAGTGTTAGATTGATGGACATTGGACGGAGATGAATTTGTGATGGAAAAATCAAATACTGTAGTGTAGTTAATAAATCTAGTTTCGTATAGATTAGAGAAAGCCATTGTTTTGCATGAAGACTATTCTTGGACTGGTATTTCAGTTTATGTGTAAAACGCATGGGCTACTGTTGAGGTACCACATGGGGATTAAGCAAACTGTACCAATGCAAACATAGAATATCAGGCTGTGATACACTTTACGATCCCCAAATAATTAATCATTTATCCATGAGTTAATAATCTCAGTTCATGCGACATGCTACCAAATGATCCCTGAGTACAAATTTATGCCTGGCGTGTTGTCCTGACTTTCCCAATTTTTGTCCATCAGTTTCAGGATGTACTAGATAACATCATTTCTGCCCCCATGCCAAATGGGAGTCCATACTACCATGATCTTCTGGGTGCTACAGAAAAGGTAAATATGCATTCTGCTTTTCTTACATGGACCTCTTTTACGTTGGTCCGTATCCTCTTTTTCCCCTGATAGCTGCCGCCTTTTTTCTTCTTTCATCTTGTTCTTTACCTACTTTGCCATGGCCTTTATGCATGCATATCACAAGGGCTTACAGTGATTAGGAGAAAGGTAGATCCTCAGGCACTGACCCACTTGGTGTTCTTGTGCTATTTCTGTGTAGATATTTCAAGAGCTGTACTCTGGTGAAGAATTCTTTCCCAAGACAGCCTCATCGGAGGAGGGTGCTGTCAAAGAGCTCTAGGACTAGAGACCAAATTGATGCTGCTGGATATGCTGTCATTTTAAGCTGACCGAGGGGTGGCGGGATAATACGGTTTGCATCGTCATCATTGATGACGAGAATATAGTTGACGTGGTTTATGTCCCTATATACCAATGTTAATGTGTTTATGCGAAATACTTTGTTGGTGTAAGAGTAATATCTATAGCCTTCTAGTTTCTTTGGCCTACAATGAACAGAATTGAGTATAGAGGTTTGGGAGGAGACTTGGTAGTGTTAAAGAGTTTGCCTACTTTTGCAATTATTTTTTGCGGTCCATGACTTGAACCTAGTTTCTATATAGAAATATTTTGACATGTCAAAGTGCAAATTGAGGAATGCGTAGAACTAATGAGGCAAAGTTAAGAGATTGGAAGCTGCACGTAAACTTAAAGAGGCAGTGAGCTCTTTCTATATAAACTTGAGGGGTTTAATGAGGTGAAAAAGCTTCATAAATGTTGAGTTCTACTTTATCTAGATACTCCTATGCTAATTGGCGCAAACATGTTCATGATGCCTTAAGAACTTCTAAATACATCCCCCAACTGCGGTAGTATTAAAAGATACGGAAAATGGCTAAATATATTCTTGTACTATCAGAAAAAGTTTAAGTGTACCTCTCGTTATACTTTGAGTCTATATATACTCCTATTGTTATACTATAGGTTCAAATATACCTCTTTTCCGTTAAATTTTTCCATAGTAGACATCCAATCGACGTGGTACTGATATTTGATGAGGTGGATGCCACATCGCTTGCCACCTCAACGCTCCTAACTCATGTTACCCCTCCGGTCTTTTTTTTTTCCACCACTAAAATTTTCTTCCCCTCCACCACTATTGCTACCATTACCGCTACCATACAAAATATTGTATTTTAAATTTTAGTCTTTTATATATGGATTAGGGGCGCTGAGATGACATGCCATGTTACATCCACCTCATCAAATATAAGTGCCACGTATGATTGGATGTCCACCTCGAACAAACTTAACAAAAAGGGGATATTAGAACCAATAGTATTACGATATCGGTATATTTGAGCGTAAAGTATAACGAAAACTATATTTGAATCTTTTCTCATAGTACATGAGTATATTTGGCCCGTTGCCGTAAAAGATAATCGCGGTTTTGAGACCTTAGATCTCTCCAAGTTCGAATGCAAAGAAAGTTATAAATCCTTGGTGAAATATCCTGACGTTCAAATTTATCTATATAGCAAGACTTGTGAATAATTTAACAGGATAGGTAGAATGAGAACAAAATCAAGTTATGCCTGTACGCAAAACTTGTGAACAATCATATCAAAGCACTTGGTATAGAGGATGTTCTGCAACTCCCTCTCAGTGATGGTCAAGGAAATTCATTTGATAGAAGGATAGGGGCCAGCGACCCCAAGAAAAGCATAGATATTTTACTTGCTCATTTTCAGTTTCTATGATTTATGAGGATAAATTATTTAGCAACTTTCAAGTTGGAGTATCTTCCATTTTAAGTGAGTCTTAATTGGATTTGAGATAGGAATCAAACGTGAGCTGTCGTGTGTTTATACTCCGCTGCAGAATGGGGTGAGCTGTCGTGTTATACTCCGCTGCAGAATGGGGTGTCCGAAAGAAAAGACCGACATATAGTTATAGTTGAAATCTTTTCGTTCCATGGCTTTTGACCTACGCTACATCTATCAGCTATTGGAAATTGGAGTATTCAATGTACTTTTACAAGGAGTTTAGTGCAGTTTGCATAGCAACATAAGTATTAAAGATCTACTGCTATTTCAATTATATGCAAGTAGTTTTGTATTTCAAGTTTGCCACAGTCCGAATATGAAGTCTCTTTTACCTGCTCATTGATCTTCAATTAAACTACGGAAAAGGTCCAAATATGCCTGTGAAGTATTTGAAATAGGACAAATATACCCGTCGTTAATAATTTGGCTCAAATATGCCCAAACCGTCCAATAGTTGTGCAAATTTGCCCTTTTTTTTAACGGAAACAATATTTTTTCTTTTCTTTTTTTAATTAATTAAAATCAAAATATTTTTTTTCTAAAGCTATTTTTCTAAAAGTTTTTTTACTAAATAATGAAGAAAAAAAGGGAAATATTTTTTTTTCTTCCAATTTTTACATATTTTCTAAAACAATGTTTCTGTAAAAACAGAAATAAAATCTAAAAAGCAATTTTCTAAAGCAATGTTTTTGTAAAAACTGAATTTATTTTTACTAAAAACTGAAAAAATGAAAAAAAAATTGCTTTAAAAAAACTGAAAAATTATTTTCTAAAACAATGAGTTTTGTAAATTCTAGAAAAAAAAACTGAAAAGCAATTTTCTAAAGCGGTAAAAACTGGAAAAAAATTGAATTTTTTTAAAACTAAAAACTGATAAAAAGAAAATATTTGTTTTTTTTCAGTTTTACAAAAACATTGCTTTTCATTTTTTTTTTAGTTTTTACAAAAACAATTGTTTTAGAAATTATTTTTCAATTTTTTTAAAGCGATATTTTTCTAAAAACTGGAAAAAAATATTTTGATTTTAATTAATTAAAAAAAGAAAGGAAAAAATACTGTTTCCGTTAAAAAAGGGCAAATTTGCACAACTATTGGACGGTTTGGGCATATTTGGGCCAAACTATTAACAACGGGCATATTTGTCCTATTTCAAATAGCTCACGGGCATATTTGGACCTTTTCCGATTAAACTATAAGTACTCTTTTTCAGATGACTTTTGCTTTAGGCTTTTGTTGTTGCGCGATCGTGATTACTCTTTTAATACTCACTTCTTTGTTTAAAATAAATTTTTAGCCAAGGATTGTAGTTTTAGGTGTAAGGTGGATTGTGTATATTTATTGTTGGCGGAATGGTTTCCTGGCCACTTGAACTTACATCGCTTTTAAAAGCCGATACACTAACTTACAAGTTTCCCATTTGAACACTCAAACTAGTGATACCCTTGACTAATAAACACGTTTGACCATTGACCCATCCCATATGGCGTCAGTTTTTCCTAGTCAGTTATGTGCATGGGTCTCACGCCTTTTAGGAGCGTGAGAACCCCTTCCCAGACGCCCAACGGTAAAAAATGGGTCATATTTAAGTGGTTTCTTAGTCCCTTAATTCCCCCAACTCATTATCCTTCTATTATACAACAAAAATAGCATTTGAAGCTCTATTCCATTCTATTTCTTTAAATTTGAAGATTATTATTATTTTTTTTCCAGACTGTTCGAATGATTCAAACTAATGTATTTTGTCATTGTGGAGTTGAAGCTCATATTTGCATCACTTGGAAGCCAACAAATCCTGGAAGAAGGTTTTATGGATGCTCAAACTATGGTCAAGCCAATTCTTGTAATTTTTTTAGGTGGCTTGACCCACCTCTTCCAGATCACTATAAACAAGTGATTTCAGGACTGTTGTCAAGAATTAGAGAGAGAGATCGACTACAGCGGAGGAAGAGAATCATTGTAACCTTAGTTGTTGTATTAGCACTAATAATTGTAATTTTCATCTTAGTCTAGTTAGCACTAATCCATTTATTCATAACCCTATGTACAATGCTAATGACAAAATGTAGTATTTTCCTGGAATGAAAAGCAGTTATGAAATAACACAAGCAGGCATATATAAACAACCAAGTTCCATTAACCTTCTTGGTTTACAAAATTATCACTGAATTTCTGTCTAGCAGCAGAAATAGTTTAAGCAAAACAAAAGACAAGTCCTGCAACTAACAGTTAAAGCCCTAACACACTTAACACACATTCTGCCACAAAAGTTCTGCAACTAACAGACTTAACACAAGTTCATTCACAAAAAATTCACAAGTTCTACTGATCATTCAGTCATCTTCAAGGTTGAGATTGGTTGATGTTTTGTTGAGATTGGCTTGGACATGGAGATTGACTTGGCTGAGATGAAGAATGGGTTTGAGGTTGGCTAAGGCTTGCTTGAGCTTGTCTTTTCCTCAACTGTTGTTGAAGTTGCCTTTGTGTGATGGCATTTCTTCCTTGCCACCTTAGACCAGGTGCACTATATCCAAGATCAATATTGGTCTGACTAGCATCCACTGTTGTTGAAGGAGCAGAATGAACTCTATCTCTTGAGCCACACTGCAACCATCAATGCCAAATTACCACAAAAACAACTAATATCTAAATAACAATTCAAAATTCAGTTTTTTTTATTAATCTTACCCTTTCTATCACTGTTCCAGAATCACCAAACATGATACCAAACCCAGTAGTTTTTGGTCTTCCTTGAAGTCCACTAGCTCTTGGCCTTCCTCTAACACTAGATATAATATCCTCAGAAGTCCTTGATCTCTTACTCCTAGTATCCTGATGCAAGATAGAATATTATCTAGTGATTTAAAGGTAGAATGATAATATAGATTAACTACATTAGAAAGTGAATACTTACACTTGCACTTGCAACAGGTGATGGTTGGGTATTTGTTGTTCCATAATCACTGACTGGAACTGCTTGTTGAGTTATTGTTTGAGCAGACTGTGATGGTTGTGAAGCAGAAGCACCTGTTGTTCCAGATCCTTTCTGAAATTTCCAGAAACAAAAAGAGTTATAGAAACAAAATCATTAAAGAAAATCAGTAAAGAAAATTGAGTTAAAGTAATATCTAAACAAATTAATGCATTACCAAGATAGAACACCCCTTCTTGTTATGGCCTACTGTTTTGCAATGAGAGCAGGTCATTGGTGTCCCTTTCCTTGATCTCTTACCAAACTTCTTTTTTGGTTCATCTTGAGCATTTTTTCTATTTTTCTTAGGTCTACCAGGCATCTTGGTAACTACAGGAGGCTCAACAGCTGCATTTTGTGTTGATGGCCAAATCTCCATATTGGTCACTGGCTGAATATAACAGCTAAAAGCCTTCAGGTATGTTTCTTTCTTGTACCAGTGAACAACATAGTCAGCAGGCTCAAATTTCTTGAAGAACATTGCACATATTGCATGGGAGCATGGTATTCCTTTGAGCTGCCATGATCTACATGTGCATGTATTCTTGGAGAAGTCAACAATATGCTTGTAAACCCCATGTTGTATCTCATACCAAGTATCCCCATTCCATTTCAGTTCATGCTTAACTGCATATTGAGATTGTTCCTCTATGTACCCCATTGCCATAGGAGATACATCAGAAATCCACCTTGTTGCAAACTCTCTCATTCCAGTCATCCTCTCCATCACCTTGACTCTAATCTCTTCTAACATGGTTATGATAGACTTGTGTCTAGCAGACAATATCCAACTGTTGAAGGTCTCACACATGTTGTTCTCCACAGAATCACTTTTGCTCCAATCTTTGAAGAATGTTCTACACCAACTTTGTTTAGGGTATCTTAGTAGATCCTCAATGATATTTCCATCCCCTAATTCATCCAATTCATACAACATAGCCTTCAGATATGCTTCAAAAGAAGCCCTTGCACATGCCCAGAACTTCTTCCTTCTTTCCTCTCCTTTCCACTTTTGTTTCCAGTTGCTCCATATGTGTCTTGCACACATTCTATGTTCAGCATTTGGCAGCAACTCAGAAACAGATGTAACAAGTCCCTTAAGCAACAAAAGAATCAGAAAAAACAGTTAGAATAATACCAGAAACAGAAACAGAATCAGAATCAGAAATAGAAAATCCTTGTCTTAACAACGGAAACAGAAATTATACTAGAAATGATGGTCAGAAATAGAAAATCCTTGTCTTAACAACAGAAACAGAAAAAGTTAAGAGTGAAGAATATACCTTCTGCATATCAGAAATGATGGTCAGCCCTTCACCTTGGGATTCTGTGAGCTGCAGATCATGCATTAGGCACCTAAAAAACCATGACCATGTGTGCTTTGTCTCCTTTTCAACCACTGCCCAAGCAACAGGGTACATTTGGTTGTTACCATCTTTACCAATGCAGGATAATAGCTCACCCTGACACACACCCTTCAGAAATGCTCCATCAAAGCCAATAACATTTCTACACCCTTCCAACCAACCTACTTTGCAAGCATGTAGACAAATATACATACCCACAAAAACCTCTTTACTAGGTATTGTCTCCTTTGAAGTCTTCACAACAACAGTGCTTCCAGGATTTGTAGACCTCAACATGTCAGCATAATCATATATCCTAGCAAACTCTTTCTTGTAATCACCAAGATACTGCCCCATGACCTGATGTTTAGCCCTTGCACATATGGATTTCCCCACATACACACCATACTTTATCCTAATCAAATCCTGTAACTGCCTAAGCTTTATGTCAGGTTGGTTGATAATCTTGTCCTTGAAATGTTTAGCTACCCATGCTGTATTAGCCATCTTGTTTCTGGTAGCTCTAAAACACTTATGAACAGGATAGTAGCTACTAACAATGAAGTTCCCTGTGTGTCCCTCCAAACTTCCCAAAATATGCCATCTACATCTTGTTGAGTTCACACACTTTGCCCTAACCCTATGTTGCTCATTAGGCCTCAACTTAATTTGAACTCTTCTTTGAACAGCATAATCTTGCAAGGCAGATCTGAACTGCTTCACACTTTCAAACACCATTTTCAACTGGAAACAAATTTTTTTACAAGCAGGATCAAAGTATACCCTGTTGCTGTATCTTCTTGGTTGAGGGTTATGCACCCCATCTTCTTCAACTTCCTCATCCTCACTACCTGGATCTGAACTGTCCAGATACTGCTCATCCCCTCCCAACTTTCCAGCATATTTGGAATGCTTATCTTTATACATGTCTTCAAAACCAGGGTCTATACCTACAGGTCCACTAGGTATCTCATCAGTAGTATTAACATCTCCAGACCTTAGTTTACTACTCTTTGAATTCACTTTAGCTTGATTCACTTTAGCTTGTCTAGCAACAACCCCTTCAGGCTCTAAGTCACTTATCTCTCCATTAATATCCTCATCAGAACCATACAATGACTCATCTGTATCATCATCATCATCATCATCATCTTCAAATATACCCTCATAATCCTTATCCTCACTCTCAGTACTTACCTCATCACCCTCATCATCACCCTCAACATCACCCTCAGAATCAGTAGCTAAATGAAAGTTATAGAACTCACCCTCATTGTCAGTAGAGTCTTCTGTATCAGAAGACTCTACATCAGAAGACCCTACAACAACCCTCTCTTTA
>MDKH01091308.1:0-44076 GCA_005239495.1 Nicotiana undulata
CCCCTAACTCAGAATCCTCAACAACTTTACCTTTTCCCTTATCGTTCACATCAACACCTACTTCGACTGATTTGAAATTTGTGTTGGGTAATGACTGGTAGGGAGTTCCATCTCCTGACGAAGCATCAATATTGTTGCCTTTTTCACCCACTAATTCTACATTTTTAGTTGTTTTTTGAACAGGACTACTGCTAGGGTTAGGACTAAACACAGACGGAGAATCAGAAAATAATGAAAAACTAGGACCCGACATTATAGAGGCAACGGATTCAGCAGCTACTTGGGTTGAAGAATGGTGTTGTTCACGTTGCCACCATCTACGGGCACAATGCTTCTTCCCCATAGTGAAAACAACAACACGGACTCATTGATTCACAAAAATACAAAGAAAAACAGGAATATTCAATGATTTTGAAAGCCCACTTTCACTATCATATGATTTTGAAAACCCTTACTGTCACAAGCGAAAATTTCGCCCAAAATTTACTGTTAGACGAAGAGATAGAACGGTTGAAGTTTAATTTGAAAATTGGAAATTTCGTTTAGTTTGAGTATGGAGGAAAGTTCGCCCAGAATTGCATGAAATAGATATGAAACAGGGGAAACGTTAAAAGCGATGGAACGGAAATAAGCTTGCAAAATGGGCCGGGTAAATAATTTGGGCCAAATGGGTAGGAAAAGTAATTAATTTGGGCCTGGGTATTAAAGAGTAATTAATTTGGGTTTAATGGGTATTAAGTGAGATTTTCCCTTATTTTGGGGGCACCAATAAAATATTTAAGGGGTCTTTAATGTATACACCTATATACACAAAATATATATACATTGATTTTTTCGACGCCAACGAGTTCCCGTGACCCCGGTGCTTCTAACATAGGTCCGCCCCTGAACTGAACTACATTTTTTCTTTTTTTATTTTATTATCGTTCAAAATTTATTTTACTAGCTCCGCATAAAACTTAATTTTTTCGGTCCAGTTTTTAATATGCGCAAGGTCCCTCCCTTTTACTAGCCCAATAAAGGACTACTATATATAAAGAATAAAGAAAAAGAGAGAGTTCTTCCTAATCCACATGGGACTCTTGTCTTTCACATAATTCAAAGAAGTAGAAAAGGAAAACTGACACAAAGGAATTTTTAACTTTGCATTACCAATTATTAGTAATAATATTAAATGAAACGAAAGCTAGGTCGAGAATTAGTAGAGCTTAACCAAATTATGACAAATAGAATAATTTAAATATATTGGATCAAAGTGATCTAGCTGACTCTGAACATACTCGCCTTCTCAAAAAAAAATGAAGGATTTCGAAAAATGAGTTGAATTTTTTGTAATTCAAATTGATTTTTAAATTTCTATAATTTTATTTATTATAAATACTGTAAAATATATAAAAATTTGTGGTCACAAAAAGGTTATGTTTTTTCTAGAAGGAAAAAATTGTGTCACTCTCCAAGTAGTACTAGTCTAACATAAAATAAAATGAAAGAAATAAAAAGAGTTTGTCTATTTTAGTTGATGTATTTAACTGAACATTAGATTTAAAATATTGATTTAGCTTATGTTAATTAATAATTAGTAGAAGCGAAGCAATGGTTAAAAATTAGTTTGACAGATGTAGAAAACATCATTTTCAAGTTTAAAATTGAAGAGTTTAACGGGTTTGAAAATATTAGAAACTAAGCCCTTTAGAGACAATATGCGAGTGAAATTAGAGATTTAAAAAGAAGAATAGTAGAGTTGAAGTTTTGAACTCCTATTTTGCAAGTTTTCATAAATTTTGCTATAAACGATGATGTGTACTGCTTAGCTTCTTGAAAAGGAAATTGATTTGAAAATTTCCATTGAAATAAGTCCTTAAACCACAGTGAGGGGCGGCTCAATAATATTTGTGGTCTAACCTAACCAAACTCGAGACCCTAAGAATTTGATTGTAGAAGAAAACTTGATATTTATGTTTCTAGCTATTGAAATGCGAAATCTATTTCTTCTAGTAATTCTTTTTCAATTGATAATGTAGTTAATCCATTTAATCTTTATTGAGACACTGTTAATCTTAAATATGATTTATTAATTTTAATTTTGAAAAACTTCTTTGCTTTGAGGCAACTGTTACTGAAATTATTAACATTATTCTATAAGAAATATAAGCATTTAAAAAGAATCAAGTCTTTTTCTATGATTAAGTATATCAATTAGAGTTTCATCTTCTATAATTATTTACCATAAAACTTTTAATTAAGAAAATAAGGCCATCTGAGTGACTATTATGTTTCAAAGAACATTCAAGGTTAAGACAATTTTTCTCTAAGTTCTCATCATCTAGAGATCTCAATATTTTGCCACTAAATAGAAAACCAAGAATAATTTCATACGTTTCAAATTGTTCAAATTTATTTGAAGTGAATAAATAACTTGGCATATAATGTATAAGAAGTAATTAACTCTAAAAGATTCTTCAAGAGACTTTGTAATTTCATTATCAATATTCTCATAAAATTATTTCTTTGTATATATTACACGTTCATTACGAAATCCAGGTTTTATATTCAACTCAGATGCAATTTCCTTGGAAGAAATCATGGCAGTTGGAAATCCTACACCTCTATATTTTTTGAAAAAAAGAAATCAAACTCCTAAGTTGATCTATGTCAACATCAATATACATATCTTTTGATTGTAAATGTTTGCTAACTGAATTAACTGCAAATAGTATATCATACCAAATAGTCATCCCGGTAAAAAATATCATTTTTCAAGCTCATAAGTTGCTAAACATCTAGCTTCACTTTTAGTTTTGGATCCTCACTAACTTCTACTAATTTCAATAAAGTATTTTTTATTTGTGGGGTTTGAAATCCTATTGCTTTAATACTTTCATTACGTCTTTTCCAATGCGTTTGTGATAATGATTTAAGAGTTAAGCTGGGTACATTATCTTTTAAAAAAATTCATCACTTACTAGAAGAAGAAAATAGTGACTATGTGATTTACTACTCCAAAAAATGATATAGCTTCTGCAAAAAGAATTAGCCTAATCATAATGTAGCAAATTAAGATTTTGACAACCATATGGTGTATAAAATGATCTAGGATTTATGTTGAGTAGTTTTTTTGCACTCCTTGGTGTTTTCCCTTCATATTGGACCCATTATCATACCATGTCCTTTTAAATTATCAATATCAAGTCCAATATGTTTTATCTCATCCACAATAACTTCAAAAAGAACTTTTCCACTTGTATCATCCACTTTTAAAAACTCTAAAAATTATTCAGAAATTTTAACTGGAGTTACAGTGATGTCGACACTCCGTAATATGAAAAATATTTGTTCTTGATGACTTGCATCTAGAGTGCAATCAAGTATGATTGAGAAGTACTTTGTTTCAATAATTTTCTCAGTAATTTTATTCTTAATTTCACTAGCTAATAAATTTATTAATTCATTTTGTATATTATGTTCAAGGTAATGATTATGGATTTCATCATGCTTAATTCGGAGAAAATGTGTATGTTTGGATCAAATTGTTCACTCATTTCGGTTAGACTTAAAAAAATTCTGTATTTTCTTCATAGATGTTTTTAACTTTTCCCTAAATGTCAAATTATTTTTTCCAAGAGTCTTTATCAAAACAATAATTCCCGATAATACATTTTTTCTCTATCTCTATTGGATTGTTCTTGAACATCTTTATCAGTGTTTTACTTTTGTGCAATCTCTTTTCTAAATAAATTCCTGCACTCATATTAATAATATTTTTTTTTGATGTCATAGGCGTTGAGCTTAGCACTTATATTTTTTCAATCATTACTACCACCACTAGCTAATTTATGGCTACAAAAGCTATAAGTCGTATTAAACAACTTACAACAAAAATAAAATACCTTATCCAAATTAAAGTAAATCAACCATCTTTTTTCATGTTTTTCTCCATTAATCAATTTTTAAATATAATTTTGTCATAGAGAAATGTCTAAAGAATTTATCCTTTGAACAATCTAGGTTAGTAATTTCAATTGGTCACTTTTCTACTAAAAGATCTCTCAACTTTGTATTTATACTAGTCCATTAACTAGAATCATATATGTTCGTAGGAGTATAATTATCCAATTCATTTAGAATTATTTGATTTTCTTGAGGACATATGTTAGGTTTCTCGCCAACTCCTCCTCATCCTTCCTCTTCTTCTTGAATTTTATTATTATATATCCCAATTATATTAGTGATTTGTTCATCTATCATAAAATCTTTCACAATTTTCATTTAAGATTTTTACTATTCACTACAAATTTATCAAGTGCTCCTTTTTGGGATTGTATTAGAGTTCTAATCCTTCTCTGTAATGACCCGATCGGTCGTTCCGAGAGTTTAGCCTCGTTTTCCCTATTTTTGCTTTATTATGTGTTTTTTAGCTTTTTTATGTTGTGTGGGGACGGTTGGCTCGGGTTTGGAGTGATTGTGGGGAGAAATGAGACACGTAGTCTCTTAAGTTGGTTTAACAATTGGAAAGGTCAACCAGAAGTTGACCTATAGGTTAATGACCTTCGAATATGGATTTTATGGTTCAGATAGCTTCGTTAGGTGATTTGGGACTTAGGAGTGTGTTTGGAATGTGGTGTTGAGGTCCAAAGTAGAATTAGGCTTGAAATGGCGAAATTGAGTTTTTGGCGATTTCCGGTCGGTAGTGAAAAATAGGCTATCGGGGTAGGAATGAAATTTCGAAAGTTGAAACAAGTTCGTAGTGTCATTTTGGATGTGTGTGAAAATTTTCAGGTCATTCGGACGAAGTTTGGTTAGTTTCGACACCGTGAGCGAACTTCGGAAGTTTGAAAATCCTTAGGCTTGAATCATGAATTGATTTGGTGTTTCGATATTATTTTGGGTGTTCCGAGGGTTCGGCTAAGTTCGGGTGATCATTTGTGACTTGTGGGTACCATTGGTTGAGGTCCCGAGGGCCTTGGGATAGGTTCGGATAGTTATCGGACTGATATTTGACACTTAGAGGATGCTGGTTTTTGTTGTTCTACGGTTTCCGTAGATACGGATAGGTGACCGCAGGTGCGGAAAGTGCGTCGCAAGTGCGGAGAATGGACTGGTGGAGGTTGGTCGAAGAAGCGGAAAGAGGACCGCACCTGTGAGCCCGCAGGTGCGGCTGGAAGACCGCAGATGCGGATGGAGCCCTTAAGTGAAATTTCCGCAGAAGCGCACCTGGGACCGCATGTGCGAATAAAAGGTCGCAGGTGCGGTTTCACTGGGCATATCATATAAATAGTGGACTTCGCGAAATTTTGCCATTTTTTCCTCCATTTGTGTTCGGGTTTGGAGCTTTTGAAGGGGGATAACACCCTGAGGTTAGGATTTTGAACTCACTACACGATTATGATGATTTCTACCTGATTTAACATGAAAATTACGAGGATTAAGGGTTAAAATTGAGGGATTAGGTTTGAGATTCTAGACATTAAATTGGGGATTTGAGGGGCCATTTGGGGTCTGATTTTGATGTTCTTGTTATGTATACACTCGGGGAAGGATGAGGATTCTTGTGGTGTAATTTTTATCGAATTCCGAGACGTGGGCCGAGGGGTCGGGTTTGGCCAATTTCGGGATTTTTGGTTAATTTTGATAATTTTCGAATGGGCTTTGATCATTAGCATATATTGATGATGTAAATCTGACTTTGGTTAGATTTGGAGCAATCGGAGGCTCAGTCAAGGGGCAAAGGCATCGCGGATTAGTATTTGGGCTGGTTTGAGGTAAGTAATGTCTGTAAATCTCGTCCTGAGGGTATGAAACCCCGGACTTCACATTGTATCACTATTTGGAGTGGCACACATACTAGATGACGAGTGTGTGGCGTACACCGATGGGGATTGTGACTTGGTTCGTCCCGTAGCAACTATCAAGTTGCGTATTTGATTATAAACCATATGATATTTCATGTTTAAAGATCATTACTATGTTTTGGGCGGAATGCCGTATTTGGGCCTCGTGCCATGTGTTTAGACCCTTTGGGGGCTTTTTACTACTATTCCTCACTGTGTTGACTTATGATTTACACTAAGTCATATTATGTTTAACTGATTTCGAACTCTGTCTCATTTACACTGTTTTTGATGCATAAGATGATAATTTTGGGTCGAGTACCCCATTTTTACTGATAGCCCAAGTGCCTTATGAGAGGTTTCTGACTGAGTGAGGTTGATAGCCTCTGTTGTGAGGAGCATATATGGATCGGGATGCACGCCGCAGCGATATTGGGTCGGGCTGCACGCCGCAGCGATATAGCACTTGGGTTGTAGGAGCCTCACCGGAATCTGTACACCCCCAGTGAGCGCAGGTACCTACTGAGTGCGAGTGCCGAGTGACGAGTGATTGGGAGGTATGGGTGGCTGTGAGGTTGCCCGAGGGGATGATTACGAGTGATTATGAGGCATGCTGAGGGACTGATTCTAAGTGATGTTATGCCGGAGGGGCGGTTTATTATTCATGTTTTTGCCCGAGTGGCTACTTATGATTCATATCATTTTTACACTAAACTTCTTGGAAATTTTATTGAAATGGTTGAAAATTACATTTTTCAAAAGATTTTTACTGAAATCGGCTTTTTAAGCGTGATGATTTAACGTATACACTGTTGGAAAGAAAGGCTGTGCTTATTGTGAATTGATGACTTGATTTTATGTGTTTCTTACTGCTCAGACCTTATTTACTTTCATTACTACTGAGTTGGCGTACTCACATTACTACCCGCACCTTGTGTGCAGATCCAGGTGCTAAGGCAGAGTGAGCTCTATATCTGTTCTAGAGACTTCTCGGAGATTTGCGAGGTAGCTTCACGCGCCCGCAACCCTGCTTTCTCCTGCTTACTATTATAGAGTTTATTTTCCAGACTTGTATATTTTCTTTAGATGCTCATGACCAGTGACTCCGGGATCTTGGGGTTGTATTTAACATTTGGTATAGTTGTATCTGTTTTAAAAATGATTAAACGAAACCTTTATGGATTATCAGTTTAGTAACGATATAAATGAAAGATTCTTTACGTTTTGAGTGTTAATTTGGCTAACCTAGTTCCACGATAGGCGCCCTCATGACTAGTTATGATTTGGGGTCGTGACAAGTTGGTATCAGAGCCAAGGTTACATAGGACTCACCGGTCATGAGCAGGTTGAGTAGAGTCTAGCGGATCGGTATGGAGACGTCTATACTTATCTTCGAGAGGTTGCAGAACCCTTAGGAAAAATCTCACGATCTTGAATTCTTGTCGTGCGAATCCATTATTTCAGCCAAAAGTGTAACTCTTTGAATTCCTTTCATGTATTCGAATGCGTCCGTGAGCGCTCGGTATCAGCCGTGCATCGAGGCTTGTTGATAATGGGCCATTCTAGAGGACTTGAGGCTGGGTTTTGAGTGTTGAGAAATTGATTGTGTGAGCATATGCATTTGGGACTTATATGTCTGTTTGTGTCCTTATTGGTGGGATTTTTGTGGCTGGATGACGATGTGGTGAGTGTGATTCGATGGTGAGATGTGTTCCTATTGTTTGATTATGACGAAAAGGATTGGCTGAAGATGTAGCAAGAACTATTGAGTGTTTGACTTCTATCTTGAATTGGCATATGGCCTCGAGTTGTGAGTGTATTGGAGGACCTCTCATGTAGTTTAGTTGTGGAGGGAAGTGGAATCTTTCTATTGTTTTATGAGTTCCTGGTGCTGTCTTTTTGGCTGACCAATTCCCCAGTAGCGTTCATGTATTTGATTAACAGTGTATTCCAGCTGTATTTATACTCCTTCACTATTGTATTCATTGATAGCATCCTGGCGTACTCACGTAGCCAGGATGAGCATACTCAACATTGAGGAGGTTTTTATAGAGATTGATGGAGGAGAAGCTTTATGCAAAGTTCTCCAAGTGTGAATCTTTGGCTCAGTTCAGTAGCATTCTTAGGGCACGTGGTGTCCAGTGAGGGTATTCAGGTGGTCAGACGAGTGTGGATAAAGCTTCCAGAAGCTCAAGATTTCATTGACCACAGCTCCAGTGTTAGTTCTACCATCAGTTTCAGGTTCTTATACCGCATATTATGATGCCTCGAGGGTAGGCATTAGTTGTTTTTAATGCAGGAGGATAAAGTGATTGCGTAATCGCTATGATTTTTGGAAGGGTATAGAGATAATATCAATTCGAGGCTAAGTAGGCGGGGTTATCTCTTGCAGGGTGTCCTGAGGTTATGTAATCATTATGTTGTTTTATAGCAAGTTCTCTTTTACCAGTAGTTGATATATGCTGCAATTTTAGTTTAGATCGCTTGTGGAAGTTGGCATGACCATTACAATGGTAAATGCGAGATTTGCAGATGATTCGAGATATCAGATAATTTGTGTTATACGAGCTTATAAAGGATTTAGTTGAATCTCACTGTGATATGGCGACAGTGTTAGCATATAGGCATTGTGACTTATTGATTGTTTTGATCTATGGCTTTGAACCAAGTGGGGGAGTCTGCTAATGATAAGTTGGTTGTACGATTATGCTTTGCATTGGTTTCGGTTCGAGGTATACTGATGAATCAGTTATGACCTGCACAGATGGAGGTTGAGAATGACTCGAGTAATGGAAAATCTTTGAATATAGGTTGTAATGTACTCTATGGGTAGATGAGCTTTATTGAATGATTGAGTTATAATTGTAAAAGGTGTAGTGGGTGCAATGTATGAATTTGCTTGTTGCTTCTGGTGTGTGGATTACTTCCGAGTATGTTGGTGTGAAAATAGGGTCAGGTCATATCTGCTTGATCAGTGTAATTGAGATTTGTGTAAAGTGGATGACTCTCGAGAATGGTTCGGATGGATTCAAGGTTATACGTAACATTTGGGAATCTTCGAGGTGTGCCTTTGGCTAGAACAGAGATTTACGTTGGAGGGTGTCAAGACTTGTGGCATTTCTATATTTTCATGGATTCTACATATCAGTATCAGGAAAGTGAAGGTAATGGCTTTAGATTCGCAGGAAGTCGCTTCAGGGTAAGTATTTTGAATGTAGTACCTTTGGGGATGTTTGAGAGAGTATTCAGCGGCTTACGAGCCTTAAACGGTACTGTCTTATGCTTGGGTCTCGTGTGATGAGTATAGGTTGAGAATTGCGGTATTATGGCAAATAGAAGTATCAATTCGAAGGTAAGCCAGAAAGAACTTGGATAAATAGGACAACTTTGTAGTAGGTCGGATCGGCATGGTAAGGGATATGATTAGTTCTTTGGGTGTTTACGAGGCAATGAGTTTTTACAGGTGTTTCTTAGCAATGCTCTTGGGTTTTGGCGACTTGCGTAGCTTGGTTGAGTTAGAAGGATTCAGTCCTGACGGTTGGTGTTGTACAAATGGGATTCGGAAAGTTCCTGATGATTTCTACCACGGTTAGAGATGTATATTTTCTACTGGCGTGAGATGCAAGTGATGTATAGTGTTTTTTCTTCTAAATGGGATCAAATGGAAAGTTCTTGGCTAGTTGGGTACGTCGTTGCTTGTGGCTCGGAAGGGGTCATGGAGTTCTTATATTTATCATAGGCTGGCATGATGTATGCAGTATGTTGTGTAAAGTTGAGATTTGTATATGTGAGGTTACGGTTCAGTTCTGGAAGGAAGGTAAAAAATGCTTAGGCAGCATTGGCAGTTCCAGTTGACTAGGTAGATGATATCACTGTTGGGTGGCTTGATGAAGGTATACATTTCAGAAAGGGCAATGTGTTTGAGTTAAGTGTGCTTCATTAGTATTGTGACACTCTCTTGTTGGATCGATAGTTGATATTCAAGTTTGCTTGGTGGCACAGAAGAATTTTAGGGGTATCCCTCGTGGAATGACTGAGTATTAGAGGTGTGTACGTATTCGAGCGGTGGAGTTGGGATCAGATATGGTGATTCGTGCACTTCATGGACTTCGAGACTAAGAGTTCTCATAAACAGGTTATTTTGTGGTTGTGGACTGTGAAGATGCAAGCAAAGCTAGTCAGATGTTAGTATGGGCCATGATTCGGTCATTGTGAATCTTCAGAGAGTTACCTATCTGTTGTGGGTTACCAGAGTTGATTTAGGGTTATTGGTAGGCCCAGTATGGGTGTGTGTTCTGCACCGGGTCGTTATTGTTGACTCCGAATTCCTATTGTTGAGGGATGTACCATTCGATTGTCATTGAGTTTATTCGTGTTCTGGAATGATCTATGAGTTACCCTTCGGTATTGCGAGGAGTTATGATTGTTGGTTATAGGCACATATGGTGCGGATCTATTTGGGATTCATAGCGGGATTTGAGTTGGGTAAGTAATTGGGTATTGCGGGATTTAGACGTACTGGTTATGTTCTTTCGGGTTCGTGTGGCATGGTATCGTCCGATTTCCCCGTGGTTATGGAAATGAATTTTGAGTACTTGATGTCTAATTGCGCATGGTTATTGATTTTGAGCAAGGTGGCTTGAAGTATTTCATGTGGTCCAGTGTTGGATGAGATCATGCATTGTAGTGGAGTTATGCGGAGGTATGATCCTTGGTGTCAGATTCGCGTGTTTTGATTTTACAATGTGTGCCAGGCTTTTAGCATGGTGTTGTGCTAGTAATTGTCAATGACAGGATAGTGCTCTCGTGTGAATCTTCTTTTTTATTATTTGAGCTCGTGGGATGTTGCTATTGAGTGCACGAGTTGCACAGGTTATGGGTTTGGATTGTATTGATGCGCCATGTCGTCAGAGTGGTCGTGTTGGATGAGAAGAAGTCATTGGGCCTAGAATGAATACTATCAGGGTTGACTACAACATGGTTAGAAGGATGGCATCGGAAGTTGGCTTAGAAATCTGCTATAGTTCCTATCGGAGAAAAGGGGAGCTCCATGACTAGCTGATCGGACGAGTGGTTGTTAGTTTCTACGTCTTTCTTTCATCATCGGCAACATACAAAAGTGTTAGAGCGAGGCATTGCTTGATAAGAGGTTATGTACCGGTATTGGGTTGTTTGGAGCAGTTATTGTGATTAGGAGTTATCGCTATGAGTGTTTGAGTCATGTGGTATATTATGTGATTACATCCTTGGGTTACGGACATGGCTTGATACAGCATGTTCAGACTTATTTAGTTTATAGTTGTGGAAATTTGGTTCTAAGGTTTATGGGTCAGGTTGGATTTCGAAATTTCAATTGCGTTGTGCTATTGGACCTATATGGGATAGGGTGACGTGACATCACCCCCGGGTATGTGCATGGTAGGTTACACGGAAATTTTGATGGTTTTTGGAACAACTCTGGGCACGTTCTAGGGCGAACGTATGTTTTAAGTGGGGGAGAATGTAACGACCCAATCGGTCTTTCCAAGAGTTTAGCCCCGTTTCCCTATTTCTGCTTTTATGTGTTGTTCAGCTCTTTTATGTTGTGTGGGGACGGTTGGCTCGGGTTTGGAGTGATTGTGGGGAGAAATGAGACACTTAGTCTCTTAAGTTGGTTTAACAGTTGGAAAGGTCAACCAGAAGTTGACTTATAGGTTAATGACCTCGGAATGTGGATTTTATGGATCAAATAGCTTCGTTAGCTGATTTGGGACATAAAAGTGTGTTCGGAATATGGTGTTAGGGTCCGGAGTAGAATTAGGCTTGAAATGGAAAAATTGAGTATTTGGCGATTTTCGGTCGGTAGTGGAAAATAGGTTATCGGGGTCGGAATAGAATTCCGAAAGTTAGAACAGGTTCGTAGTGTCATTTTGGATGTATGTGCAAATTTTCAGGTCATTCGGACGAGGTTTGGTTAGTTTCGGCACCATGAGCAAACTTCGGATGTTTGAAAATCCTTAGGCTTGAATCATGAGTTGATTTGGTGTTTCGATGTTATTTTGGGTGTTCCGAGGGTTCGGCTAAGTTCGGGTGATCATTTGTGACTTGTGGGTACCTTTGGGTAAGGTCCCGAGGGCCTCGGGATAGGTTCAGATGGCTATCAGACTGATTTTTGACACTTACAGGATGTTGGTTTTTGTTGTTCTGTGGTTTCCGCGGATGCAGATAGGTGACCGCAGGTGCGGAAAGTGCGTCGCAGGTGCGAAGTATGGCCTGGTGGAGGTTGGTCGCAGAAGCGGAAAGAGGACCGCACCTGCGAGCCCGCAGGTGCGGCTGGACGACCGCATATGCGGATGGAGCCCTTAACTAAAATTTCCGGATAAGCGCACCTGGGACCGCATGTGGGAATAAAAGGTCGAAGGTGCGGTTTCACTGGGCAGATCATATAAATAGTGGCCTTCACGATATTTAGCCATTTTTTCCACCATTTCTGTTCGGGTTTGGAGCTTTTGAAGAGGGATACGTGGGATAACGCCTTGAGGTAAGGATTTTGAACTCACTACTCGATTATGATTATTTCTACCTAATTGAACATGAAATTTACGAGGATTAAGGGTTAAAATTGAGTTATTAGGGCTTGAGATTCTAGCCTTTGAATTGGGGGTTTGAGGGGCCATTTGGGGTCCGATTTTGATGTTCTTGGTATGTATAGACTCGGGGGAGGATGAAGATTCTTGTGGTGTGATTTTTATTGAATTACTGGGCGTGGGCCTGGGGGTCGGGTTTGGCCAATTTCCAGATTTTTGGTTAATTTTAATAATTTTTGAATGGGCTTTGATCCTTAGCATATATTGATGATGTAAATCTGACTTTCGTTAGATTTGGAGAAATCGGAGGCCGAGTCGAGGGGTAAAGGCATCGCGGATTAGTATTTGGGCCGGTTTGAGGTAAGTAATGTCTGTAAATCTCGTCCTGAGGGTATGAAACTCCGAACTTCACACTGTATCACTATTTTGGAGTGGCGCACATACTAGATGACGAGTGTTTGGCGTACACCGATGGGGATTCTAAATTGGTCCATCCTGTAGCAACTATTAAGTTGCGTATTTGATTATAAACCATATGCTATTTCATGTTTAAAGATCATTACTATGTGTTGGGCGGAATGCCGTATTTGGGCCTCGTGCCATGTGTATAGACCCCTTAGGTGTTATTTACTGCTATTGCTCACTGTGTTGACTTATGGTTTACCCTCAGTCATATTATGCTTAACTGATTTCGAAATCAGTCTCATTTACACTATTTTTTATGCATAAAATGATACTTTTTGGTCGAGTACCCAATTTTTACTAATATCTCGAGTGTCTTTTGAGAGGTTTCTGACTGAGTGAGGCCGAGCCTATATTGTGAGGAGCGTATATGGATCGGGCTGCACTCCACAATGATATTGGGTCGGGTTGCACGCCACAACGATATAGCACTTGGGCTGTAGGAGCCCCTCCGGAGTCTCTACACCCCCAGCGAGCGCAGGTACCCACTGAGTGCGAGTACCGAGTGACGAGTGATTGGGAGGCATGAGTGGCTGTGAGGTTGCCCGAGAGTCTGATTATGAGGGGTTGTGAGGCATGCTGAGGGACTGATTCTGAGTGATGTTATGGCCGAGGGGCGGTTTATTATTCATGTTTTTGCCCGAGTGGCTACTTATGATTCATATCATTTTTACACTAAACTTCTTTGAAATTATATTGAAACTGTTGAAAATTACATTTTTCAAAAGATTTTTACTCAAATCGGCTTTTTAAGCGTGATGATTTAACGTATACACTGTTGGAAAGAAAGATTGTGCTTATTGTGAATTGATGACTTGATTTTATGTGTTTTTTACTGCTCATACCTTATTTACTTTCATTACTACTGAGTTGGCGTACTCACATTACTCCCTGCACCTTGTGTGCAGATCCAGGTGCTAGGGCAGAGTGAGCTGTCTATCTGTTCCAGAGGCTTCTCGGAGATTTGCGAGGTAGCTGCACGCGCCCGCATCCCTGCTTTCTCCTTCTTACTATTATAGAGTTTATTTTCCAGAATTGTATATTTTTTTTAGATGCTCATGACCAGTGACTCCCGGTTCTTGGGGTTGTATTTAACATTCGATGTAGCTGTATCTGTTTTAAAAATGATTAAACGAAACCTTTATGGATTGTCAGTTTAGTAATGATATAAATGAAAGATTCTTTACGTTTTGAGTGTTAATTTGGCTGGCCTAGTTCCACGATACGCGCAATCACGACTAGTTTAGATTTGAGGTCGTGACACTCTCTTTTTTTGACGTTTTGAACACCCGAATTCATATTTTCTAATTGACATATTTAAAATCAAATCAATAACTAAAAAGTCAATATATACTTACAAAGAAATACATAGAATTATTTTTTAAAAAATAGATGCAAATAATTAATATTTAGAACAATCAAACATGATTCAACAAATAGATAACTTGATAAGCTTTTGGTGGTACTTGTGTTTCTGATCTTTTTTGTGATAGTGACTCGATGAGATTGGAATGTATAGAAGGCCAAAGAAATAATAGAAGAGTAAAAGTTAATGAAGTAGACTTTTGTAGAGAAATATAAAAAAAGATAAAAGGAATATGAGCCCGTTGATAATAATGATGGTGCATAAACGAGGCAAGATTCTGGAACGTTCACACGTAAATAAGGAGTGGATCCTGAAAATATATTCCTTTTTCCAATAGTTCTCCAATGGCCCCTTTCCTTGAAATTTGCACATTTTCTTTTCAAATACTTAATATTCTTTAATTGACAAATACATTAACTATTAGAAAACTTTGGGGCCTCATAAATAGGGGCCCTAAGCAATTGTTTTAGTGGGTGTTTGGACATAAGAATAGTAAAATTTCGAAAAAAGTAAAAAAAAAAAAATTCAAGTGAAAATGCTATTTGAAAATTAGAGTTGTGTTTGGATATGAATATAATTTTATGTTGCTTATGAATTTTTGTAAGTGATCTGAGTGAAAATTTTGAAAAATACCTTTTTAGAGTTTTTCAAATTTTTGAAATTTTTTTATGGCCAAACACTTATTTCAGAAAAAATGAAAAAATTTCGAATAAAAGAAAAAGAAATTAAAAAAGGACATTGTATAGCCGTTGTAAAAATAATAGCCGAAAAATGTACAAAATTTGTATATTTTTTGTATTTATATACATTATGTATATTATATATAAAAATTACATAAATTTTATACACTTTTAGGCTACAAAATATAAATAGTTTCTTGCAAAAACTAAAAGTGATAATATCCAAAAAATATTCATGAACGGACTCTTACTTGCTTGGCCATTAGGCCGGCCCTGACCAGAACATCAAAGTCTTGAACTTGACTAAAATTTTGCAGGTTTAACTTGAAAATACTCTAACAAACACCACGTTCAAACTTTTTTGCAAGCGGTGGTGGTGTATGAATATTTCCCAAACAAATATTTTTAAAATTTTTATGGAAATAAAATGATATCTTATACTTAGAAACACTTTAAAATGAACGGAAGGTAACATGTGAATTGAATTTGAAGTCTGAAGCAATGTATATGTAACGACTCAAAATCCACTAGAGGTTGTGATGGCGCCTAACATCGCCGTTAGGCAATCCAACATTGAATGTTTAACTTAATTAATCATTTTAGTATTTTTGAAATCATAATTTTCATTAATTAAATAGTAAGAAATAGAATTTACAGGGTTACTGATAATGTTTTCACAACTACAAAAAGGACAACCCATAAGCACCCACAAAACTTAGTGTCAAGTGCATGAGCATCAACTAGGAACTAAAATAAAATACAACATCTGTCTCTGATACAAATTAGACAGGAAAATACAAATAACGCTGATGGAGACTCTCCAGGTTGCAGATTGTAACATGAAATGCAGCTCACGGTAAGTCCCCGCAATAGTCGCGCCTCTGCGCCCGAAAGATCACCAGACATATATGCACCTGCACAAAAATGTGCAGCAAGTGTAGCATGAGTACGTAAGTCAACACATATCCAGTAAGTATCTATTCTAACCCCAGAGAACTAGTGACGAGGGGTCGACACCGACACTTACTAGTTGTCCAATAAAACAAATACAATAAGAAGTAAACAGATATGTGGCAGAGTAATAACAAATTAAACAAGAGTAAATACGTGATACAGTCCTCCACTCTACGATATACTCAAGCTTTCAATTAGCAATCACCTCCCCAACCGGAGCATATATATATATATATATATATATAATAGACCTCACCAAATAGGTTGTCATAATTCAAATCAGGAAGACTCATAGATACACTAACTTCTTGTCAGATATTACACACAATTTCCATGAGAGTATTTTATAGAAATGCTGAGGCGTACGACCCCATCCCATCATAATTTGTGCACTGCAAAGGGTCGAATGAAATGAACCATAGATACATTTATTATACTGTCGAGGCGAATGGTCCGCTCCCATGAGAGTATGGTACATAATTCTGCCGAGGCGAATGGCCTGATCCCATCATCATTTGTGCACTGCCAAGTGTCGAACGACACAAACCATAGATGTGTCTATCCTGCCAAGGTGAACGACCCGACCCCATTAGAATAAGAAGCTTTGACAAGTCCTTAACCCCACTCACGAAGGAACATGTGAGTTATAAGGAGCTTTGAGGAATCCTTTCTATGAGAATGCATAACGCGGGATAAATTCATAAGAGGAGTACAATTATTTTGCGGCTAACCATGGAACTCGTCAAATCCCTACAATAGAAAGTCTATCACTCTACGCCCATCTAGTCTCAAGTTGTAATGCGAAGTAAAAGAATTTAATAAGCAAGAGATAACCCAAATAGTACAGTCATAGAATGACGTGAACATGAGTTTACCCGGACAATAACATGAACGTAGCTATGTACGGACTCTCGTCACCTCGTGCGTACGTAGCCCACGCAATAAGTAACACATATCAATTACACACTTAGGGGGGAGTTTCCCCCTCATAGAGTTAGAAAGGAGACTTACCTCGCTCCGAAGTTCCATAACCGGCTCCAACGCTGCTCTAATACCTCAAATCCGTGCCCGTCGCTCCAAAACTTGTCAAGCAATGTGCAAACAATAAACAATATACTCTAATACTCATAATAAAGCCATTTATAACATTTCCTTACTCCACTCGAAAAGCCAATAAAGTCAGACCTCGGTCCCACATGACCGAATTCTAAAAATAAATATTACCCATAAATCATATAGTCGATATCCATAAAATCATCCAATTTCTTCCATGAATCGTCCCTCAAATCAAGGATTTACCATTTTGCAACTTTGGGGCTCTAAATCTCAATTTCTACAATCCAAATAGGGATAAAAACAATAATCAATGGAAATAATTATGGAGAAACATCATAATAAAGTTCAGATATTTACCCACAACGTCGTAAAAATCACATCAAACGGAGCTCTAGAACTCAAGATATGCCCAAAATACTAAAATTATCGGTTTAAAACACTGTCCAGGCAATTTTTCATCTTCGCGTTCGTGGGAAAAGCTTCACGCTCACGAAGAGAAATTCTTCGTGTTGACCGGGTCAAACTAAACTTCCTTATTTGCGTTCACGATACCTCCCTTGCGTTCGCGAAAAACAAAGTCCGCACCACAAACCAGCAATCTTTCCCGACCCGGAAATGGGGATAACTCTCTCATACGATATTAGAATTCGGTGACTTTTGTTACTATGACTCCGTAATTACAATACGGATCTCATGATTTAATCCAATAACAAATAAAAGGTCGTTTTCTCAATATGGTACCCTTTATGTCCAAAGAAACGACGTTGAAACATCAAATAAGAGCACGATACAACCCAAACACATCCGAAACACACCTGAGGCCCTCGGGACCCCGTCCAATCACACCAAACCTCCCCATAACATAACACGGACCTGATTGAGGCCTCAAATCATACCAAATAAAATCAAAACTACGAATTGCGCATCGATTCAAGCCTAACGAACTATTGAACTTCTAACTTCCACATCTAATACTGAAACCTATCAAATCACGTCCAATTCACCTCAAATTTTGCACACAAGTCACATTTGACATTACAAACTTACTTCAACTTTCGGAATCGTAATCCGACCCTGATATCAAATAGTCCACTCCCGATCAAACTGCCAAAAACCTCAAACTTGCAACTTGCGCTAAATGACCCAAAAATGACCTACGGATGTCACGACCCCAAAATACTTAGTTGTGATGGTGCCTGTCGTGAAACCAAGAAAGCCGCACATTTCATTGAATTCAAATTTATTTTTCCGCAAAATTATAAATTTAGAAGCAAGATACTGATAATAATCCATTTCCAAGTTTAAGACAACATTAAAGCAAAATTCCAAAACCAACCCCAGATCTAGTGTCACTCAGTCACGAGCTACTATAATATAATAATGTCAAAACATGAAAAATAGACAATATAGACTTTCAAATGAAAGTGCAACAGATAGAGGAAGAAGGAGCAATCGAGGCTGCGATCGCCAGCTGCTACCTCGAAGACTCCTGGGAACTTTGATGAACAATCAACCGCTGCTACCGGGCCTCAATGAACCTTGATCTTCACACAAGGTGGAGGGGGTAACGTGAGTACACCAACTCAGAAGTAACAAACCCAAACTATGGGTTGAGAGGTAGTGATGGACTAAACCTCCGAATTTACAATAGACAACGTACATAAATTAGACATGCCAGTATATTCTACATGCCATCATATAAATATATGGAGTTAGTGTGGAAATGCACATAGTGCCCACAACCCTCACTCAGCAGTCCACTCAGTACCGTATATGGCTCTCAGGCCCAGGGAAGGTTCATCCCGGAATGTACATAGTCATCGGTGACTGTAGTCACTCGGTACTGAGGAAAGGGCCAATCCAGCCCCACGAAGAAGATCCATCTCCGGAGTACAACACTCGGACAAGATCCATGTCCAGGGACGATCCATCCCTCATATATCATCAACTTCGGACAAAGTTCGTGTCCAGGGAAAATCCATCCCTCAATATCAATGAGCTCACTAGGGGTGTAAAGACTCCGGAGGGACCCTATTGGCCCAAGCGCTATATCAAGCCAACGAACGCATGATTTAAAGTATCTATGCGGTGTGAAATCCGATCTCATAATTGTCTCAACAACAGGCTCTCGGCCTCACTCAGTCATTACTCTCCAGTCTCACTCATATGGCTCACAAATGTATAAATCAGCCCGAAACAATGATAAATATACATGTAATTAACAAGACTAAGTATATGAAATCAAATAATCACAAAATGAGACAGTAATATACGACCGCTCGGGTCTCAGCATTTTCAGCGTAAAGCCTTAACATTTATACTTAACATGATTTTCTAACATGTTCACATCTACCACATAATAGAAGTGTGGATATCAATCCGTAATAGCTACTAGACGGTGCCATGGGATGAGCCAGGCCACAAATTACTCGGTACACACCCGCACGCCTGTCACTTGGCATGTGCGTCACCTCAATTATAGTCATATATCACATAGTTCGGGGTTTCGAACCCTCATAACCAAGTTTTGAAATGTTACTTACCTCAAAACCGGCTAAAATCCTAGCCCTCAATGCCTTTGTCTCTAGACTCGGCCTCCGAGTGCTCCAAATACGCCAAAAATCATATTTATATCATTATTATATGCACAGGAACGAAACCCATTCGAAAATTATCAAAAATTACTCAAAAATTTCAAAATTGGCCAAACCCGACCCCCGGGCCCATGTCTCGGATTTCGATAAAATTTACATCACAAGAATCCTCATCCTCCCACGAGTCTATACATACAAAGAACATCAAAATCAGACCTCAAATGGCCCCTCAAATCCCCATTTTAAAGTCTCTAATTACAAGCCCTAATTACCCAATTTTGGTACTAATTTCCCACAATGTTCACCATTAATCAGTCCATTAATCACACATAAATAAGTTTTAAGTCCAAAAGCCTTACCTCCACGAAGAACTCTCGATTTACCTCTTCAAAAACCCTTCAAAAGCTTCAAACCCATGGAACAATGGTGGAAGAATGACCAAAAATTGCTAAGGGTCCTATTTATATGTTCTGCCCAGAGATTTCCGCACCTGCGAAAAATTGCTTAAATGCACATTTCCGCACATGCGATCAATTTACCGCACATGCGACTCCGTAGGTGCATCCCCAGCTCCGCATCTGTGGTCTTCCTCATGTCCACCAAAATCCGCATTTGCGGTCGTTTGTCCGCTTTTGCGGGCTCTCACCTGCGGTCCCCTATCCGCAAGTGCGGTTACACTAGCACCAGCAGCTTCAGCTGAATTTTTCCAACTTTAAATCCCCCGATGGCTATCCGAAATCATCCCGAGCCCCTCGGGGCCCCAACCAAAAGTACCCACAAGTCATAAATGATTACCCGGACTTAGCCGAGCCCTCGAAATACCCAAATTAACATCGAAACACCAATTCAACTCATGATTCTAGCCTAAGAATCCTAGACTTCTGAAATCATCTACGATGCCGAAACTAACCAAAACACGTCCGATTAACTTGAAAATTTATACACATATTCAAAATGACCCTACAAACTTGTTCCAACTTCCGGAATTCCATTCTGACCCCGATAGCTAATTTTCCATTGGCGACCGGAAATAGCCAAAAATTCACTTTCGCCAATTCAAGCCTAATTCTACTCCGGACCTCGAATTCACCCAAGTCCCAAATCACCTAACAAAGCTATCCGAGCTATAAAATCCACATTTCGAGGTCATTCACCTATAAGTCAACTCCCGGTTGACTTTTCCAACTATTAAGCTCATTTAAGAGACTGAGTGCCTCAATTCTCACCACGACCACTCAGAACATGAACCAACCGACCGAACACATCATACTTAGGTTAATTAACATGTGACAAAGCTGAAATAAAGGAAACATGGCTAATTTCACGAAAAAACAGCCGGGTTGTTACATTCTCCCCCTTTTAAACAAACGTTCGTCCTCGAACGGGTCTAGAAACATACCTGGAGTCTCAAATAAGTGAGGATATCTGCTCTGTATCTCCCGCTCGGTCTCCCAGGTGGCCTCCTCCACCGGTTGTCCTCTCCACTGCACCTTCATGTCGCGCCCCCCTTTTTAACTCCTCCTTTCGGATCGGTCAGGGTTCTTGACATTATTGGGACAAATCGTTTCCTTTTGGGAAAAAGGGGTATGCAAAGAATCAGAGAGTCACCACCTAAAAAGTTAAGGTGCGTTAGGGCACCTATTAAAGGTCATTTACAAACACAGACTTGGATAACCAGAGATAGGGTAAGGGCTTGAAATTACTCCAAAGGGAAGGTGTTAGGCACCCCTCAGAGTCCACAATTGTGGTTCCCGGCCAAACGACTTTGTGAATTTAAGCAAGTAGCAGATAGGCAATTAAAGTTTAAACAAGTAAGAGTTTTGAGAGAATTCGCATTCTAAGCACACATATGAAGATACATTTGGAAAGATTGAAACCTAAGTAGGGTTTTTGAAAGAGTTATAATCTAGATGCATATGTAATAGGGGAGTCCTAGGTTGTTTATCCTATAGGATCACATCAGTACAATGCCTGGTAATCACTCCTCAGAAGAGGGGCTACAAGTGGCATTAGTGCACCGATCATCATATCCATATCTACCCTTTCCCACCCCTTAGCGATTATTTAAGCGAATTTTTATTAACGACCTCTATTGCGTGCTGTTACCCGTCCCTTCTTAATGGCCCTGGAGGAATTTAGGACCTCTACCTATGGGCAGTTCTAGACAGACCCCCTAAGGATTAAAGGAGAAAATACTAAGGTGACAAGCAATAACATATAAGACTTCAGCAAATAGTACAAGGAAGAACAGATAAAAGGCTCTGGTTTACCTCCACATATAATACATATAAGCAGCATGACTCAAACACAAATAAGGGCAGTAGAATACTAGGACATGGTATCTAGGTGAGTATCAGAACACAAGAGGTATACAGATTCCTTTTATAACTCAGAAACAGAGGCCTAACCAGTTTGCGTACTGATTTTAAACCTGTTGAGTATTAGGAAGCATGCACAAAGAGGCAGATTTTCAGTTTTAGCCATGTTAATCACCTAAGGCTTGCCTAGGCGTAGGACAGTGTATAATATGTTACCAGACTTACTAAAGAAAACTGCCACAAATTGTTTTACCTAAACATGTTGTTCTGGGTGTTTAAAGGATACAGAATTATTACCAGTTGTTTAGAAATAGAGTAAAACTGTTTTTATGTCATCCTTTATGCATCAATAGTTAACTAGGTGTAGTTGAACGAGTGAGACCTAAAACATGATATCTAGTATGCGCATACAAGGCAAAATGATTTATATACAAAATTCCTAAAAGCAGGATTTCTAAGTGCACAGCAGGAATTGCAGAAGTTCCTAGAGCAGGATTTCTAAGTGCATAGAAAAGTTAGAGCCTTGTTAGACATGTTTTTTGGATGAGTAGCAGTTTAATGTTATTATTTACCCTAGGGACAAGATTTCTAAGTGATATTGGGCATACCAAATGAGATGCTGAAACAATGTAAAAGACCTAAAGCATGATAGCTAATGTGCATGTATAAGGCAGAGTGATTTATATGCAAAATTCCTAAAAGCAGGATTTCTAGATGCTCAGCAGGTTACAACATTATTAGACATGAGTAGCAGTTTATATTAGTGTGTTTATCCTAGAATAGGATTTCTATGTGATAAACGATAGTACCAAATTGAGATGTTGAGACAGTACATATAAAACCCAGGAAGCATGGTATCTAATGCATGATATGCTTTGCACATATTAGTCCTAAACATGAGTTCTATTGCGCACAAAAGAAGTGTAAACCTAGTAGCATGGTTTCTACCTTTGATATTTATAACATGTATAGCTACCCTTACCCCTTTTCACTATCCATCCCTAATATTTGTTTACAATTAATTATTACAAACAGTTATTGAATGAATTACAAAAGTAGATAAGAAAATAAGAAGCTATACTATAGAGAGACTATCAATAGGCCTAGATTTCCAAAGTTCCAATGCCAAGTGGTATTTCACAACCTTTCATATAATCCAGGTGTGTCAGAGTTCCCTAAGGACCTCAAGGGATCCCAGGCAGTGCTCACACCCAGATCTCATTACCATGGTTGAGTAAGTGCAGCGTGGAAGAGTCAGCTCTAATGTATCAGAGTTCAGAGGCATCTCATAGGGATCCCAAAGTAGTCACACATTAGAGGGGCAGAACTTAGATGTCTAAGAATAGAGTGAGAGTGCTTGACATAGTTTTGAAAAGATTTGAGTAAGAAAATGGTTTTAAACAAGAAAGACTGGTTTTAAAATGAGTTTTGCAAAAAACAGTAAAAGACTTTATTCAATAAAATAGTTTGAAAAGAGTAGGGCAATCAGAACAAACAACATTCCCATCTCAGGATCAGAACAACACACATAGAACAAGAATTAAAACAAGTTCAGCAACCACAAATAGGGTAATGAGGGATTGGGGACAAGTATAGAGCATATAGGGGTAAGCACATAGTACTAAATCAGGGAAGTTCTAAGAGAATTCAAGGGGGTTAAGGTACAGCAGGTATTTCAGAACTACAAAGAACAAAGCAATCATAAAGTGAAACTTGCTTTAGCACAGAGAGTTCAGGCCAGTAATTAGAGAAGCCTAAGTAAAGCAGAATCATAGTGAAGTATACAAAAAGGGGTATCAGTACATAAGCATGCAAAGTTCTAAGGGAGGGGATATATAACATGCTAGGTGAACAATAGTGCAAGCAGGTCAAGTTCAAACATTACAACAAAACCATACGTAAAAACATATTAGAAACAGGATGAATTGAAGTACTAAAAGAAACATATTGTTTTGAAACTTAAATTGAAATTAGTACATACCAGTATAGGAGATAGCAAACACAGAATGAAGAGTAAGAGAGTAGAATAATCAGCCTTGACTTGCAGCCGGCTGATAATAGCAAGTAACAAGAAGGAGAGCAGAAGAGAGTATTTGTGTATAAGAGAGAGTTTTAACAATGTGTTCGTGTGTTGTGCTAGTGAAAGACTAAGGTACTTATAGTTTTGAAATAGGCAGAAAATAAGGTAACAAAATAATAGTTCAGCAGTAACTATAGAAGTAAACATCAATTATAATTAAATTAGTAAAAAGACTTCCTTTAATTAAGGAGTCATACTCAAATGGTAATAAGCAGTGACAAATAAGGAAAGGAATCATGTAAAGCTGATTATAACACAATAAGGAAGTAGTATAAGTATGATATAGGTATATCACACGTAAGTAAGGCCAAGTTCAGAATTCTATTAAAGGAAAATATGTATAAATTAATTTGACAGCAAAATCATCCATAGAAATAAGGCAAGAAATAATTTATATTCTGGAAATCAATAAGGAAACCCTCGAGTGAGGTTATAATTACAGGAAATCAGTATCAATCAAAGGAAAATATCACACATTCGCGGGATAGGCATGATACAAACAAAGAGAAATAAGAAATCAACATGTCTTAATTAAGGAAATACTCAAGAATCAGTAGAGAACATTATGCCAAATAAGTGAAGTATCAATCATAAAGATTCAGGGATTCACAAAATAGAAAAGATAGCACTGATTTAGCACAACATTATGAGAATAAGCATGTAATAGACAAAAATCATAACCATAAGAAGACTAGTAAGGTGAAATCATATAAAAGCTAGGGATTTATATAGAACACGGTCTGAATCACAGCATAGACATGATATAGGAAGAAGTAATCGAACCCAGAAACCCTAATAGGCAAACATGGGGTAAAATCACAAAATCACGGAGTATTCATGAGAACACAGTAAACATAATAGAACAGGTAAACATATTATTGCAAACAAACTCAGAACCACAGATTGAAACCAAGAACTTTGAGAGTTTTAACAAAAATGAATCAGACAAAAAGGGGGAAAAGCTCACATAAATGTTTAACATGATGAAAATCATAGGATAGTACTAAAAACAGAAATAAGAGCATTTTTTTAAAAGAGGTTAAGAACCCTAGTTTCGAAGATAAAGAGTCACTTTAGGAAAATAGGAAAAACCTTTGAAAACACCAACAATAGCTCATAAAAGGCAACCCAAAGAGAAGGAGAAATGGCTTAGAAACCACTAGTTCTAGCCGGAAATAACAGAATCTTACTTGGACGGCCATGGATGGCCGGAGAATGTCATGAGAGATCATGGGAGGTGAGTGAACCGCCTCTGGTGCTCTTGAAGGCCTCATGACAACATCAACCTGGTGTAGGAGGAGAGCCATAGGCTGAGGATGGTGGTGAGACCACCATGGTTACCGGCAAAGTAACGACCGGTGAGGGGAGCTAGGTTTAGAAGAGAGCGTCTTGAGAGAGATGTAACGGCGGAGTGAAGGAGAGAATGAGGGGGGAAGGGGTAGTCTTAGGGTTTAATTATGGTAATAGGCGATCTGGACTGTTGATCGAAATTAATCAACGGTCCAGATTAAATAAGGGGTTGGGCCGGGTGATTAAGGCATTGGGCCTGGGTATTTGGGTTATTTTAATTGGGTTAGGATCAGATTAGTTTAGGCTATAATTAAAATAAAAGGGGCTAGTTGTTAAATACCCAATTAAAACTAAATAAAAAAATTTATAAAATGACTAATTTTTGGATAAAAATAGTATGAATCATATGAGTGGGCTATAATTACAAAGTTATTGCAATTATAGCCAAAAGGTGCCAATTTGGCTGATTATGTAATAATTTGGTCTTAGTAGGACCCTAATAATAAATTAAATCAAGGAATTCTTTTGAAATCATTTCTAATGCAATTTTGTAATTGTTTATTGGAAATAAAATGCTGGATAAATTGAAATAAAATTAATAAAAATATAGGGAAATTATGGAAAATACCAATTGCTATGAAAGCATGATTTTGAAGCTATATATGCAATTAAAAAATATTTTGACGAAAAATTGGGTATCAACACTTCACTGAAGCTATATCCTTATACGTCAACCTTCTGACTTGTCGACCCAAAATAGCCACTAGCACTACCTCATATGACATATCACCCTCAAGTTGCACCGTGCTGAAGTCCAAAACATGAGACGGGTCACCAACATACTTCCGGAGCTTCGAAACATGAAACACCGGATGAACACTCGATAAACTGGGTGGCAAAGAAAGTCTATAAGCCACCTCTCCAACTCTCTGAAGCACCTCAAAAGGCCCAATGAACCGGGAACTCAACTTGCCCCTCTTCCCGAACCTCATAACACCCTTCATGGGTGACACCTTCAGTAGAACCTTCTCTTCAACCTTAAAGGACACATCCCAGACCTTCTGGTCCGCATAACGCTTTTGCCTCGACTGCGCCGTGCGAAGTCGCTCTTGAATCAACTTCACCTTATCCAACGCATCCTGAACCAAATCAGTGCCTAATAGCTTGGGCTCACCCGGCTCGAACCAACCAACCGGAGATCTACACCTCCTCCCATATAAAGCCTCATACGGATCCATATGGATACTCGACTGATAGATATTATTATAAGCAAACTCCGCGAGTGGCAAAAACGGGTCCCATGAATCCCCAGAATAAATGACACAGGCACGCAACATGTCCTCCAAAATCTGAATAGTGAGCTCTGACTTCCCGTCTGTCTGAGGATGAAATTTTGTGCTCAACTCAACCTGAGTACCCAACTCTCTCTGCACGGCCCTCCAAAACTGAGATGTGAGCTGAGTACCTCGGTCAAAAATGATAGAAACTGGGACACTATGCAACCGGACAATCTCCTGGATGTAAATCTCAGCTAACCGCTCCGAAGAATATGTAGTACTAACAGGAATGAAGTGCGCGGACTTGGTCAACCGATCCATAATAAACCATATAGCATAGAACTTCCTCGAAGTACGTGGGAGACCAACTACAAAGTCCATGGTGATCTGCTCTCACTTCCACTCCAGAATATCCAACCTCTGGTGCAATCCACCCGGTCCCTGGGGCTCATACTTGACCTGCTGACAGCTGAAACACCAAGCTACAAACTCAACAATATCCTTCTTCATCCGCCTCCACCAATGATCCTGTCTTAGATCCTGATACATCTTTGCGGCACCCGGATGGATGGAATACCACGAGCTATGGGCTTCTGATAGAATAAACTCTCGAAGCCCATCCACATTGGGCACAAAAATCTGACCATGCATCCTCATAAACCCATCATCACCAATGACTACATCCCTGGCATCACCTCGTCGGACCCTGTCTTGAAGAACGAGCAAGTTCGGGTCATCATACTTGCGCTCTCTGATCCGGTCATAAAGAGAAGACCTGGAAGCTACACTGGCCAACACCCAGTAAGGCTCTGATAAGTCCAATCTCAGAAACTAACCTACTAAATCCTGAACATCAAGTGCTAATGGTCTCTCTGCGGCTGAGAGATATGCTGAACTCCCGAAACTCTCAGCTCTGCGACTCAAGGCATCGGCTACTACATTTGCCTTCCCCGGATAGTATAGAATAGTGATATCATCGTCCTTGAGAAGCTCCAATCATCTCCTTTTACGCAAATTCAGATACTTCTTCTTAAATAGATGTTGCAGACTACGGCGATCTGTGAAAACCTCACAATGCACCCCATACAAATAATGACGCCAAATCTTCAAGGCGTGAACAATGGGTGCTAGCTCGAGGTCATGTACGGGATAATTCTACTCATGAGTCTTCAACTGTCTCAAGGCGTAGGCAATCACCCTACCCTCCTGCATCAAAACACAACCAGTGCCTATCCTCAAGGCATCACAATATACGGTATAGGAACCTGAAGATAATGAAAATACTAACACTGGAGCTGAGGTCAATGCAGTCTTGAGCTTCTGAAAGCTCTCCTCACACTCGTCCGACCACCTAAATGGAGCACCCTTCTGGGTCAATTTGGTCAAGGGCAAAGCAATAGAAGAAAACCCCTCCACAAAGCGACGGTAATACCCCGCCAAACCAAGGAAGCTCCTAATATATGTAGCTGAGGACAGTTTGGGCCAACTCTGTACCGCATCTATCTTATTTGGATGAACCTGAATACCCTCACTGGACACCACGTGCCCCAAGAAAGCTACTGACCCAAGCCAAAACTCACACTTGGAGAACTTTGCATAAAGCTTCTCCTCCCTCAATCTATGTAACAAAACTCTCAAATGCTGAGCGTGCTCCTCCTGGCTACGAGAATATACCAGGATGTCATCAATGAACACAATAACAAAAGAATCCAGGTACAACTGAAACACGTTGTTCATCAAGTGCATGAACGTTGTTGGGGCATTGGTCAGCCCAAAAGACATCACCATAAACTCATAATCACCATATCGGGTCCTGAAAGATGTCTTGGGAATATCATAATCCTGAATATTTAGCTGATGATCCGTGGATCTCAAATCAATCTTAGAGAACACCCTAGCTCCCTGAAGTTGGTCAAACAAATCATCAATACGAGGCAAATGATACTTATTATTGACTGTAACCTTGCTCAACTGCCTGTAGTCAATACACATTCTCATGGAACCATCTTTCTTCTTTACAAACAATACCGGCGCACCCTAAGGTGACACACTAGGATGAATGAACCCCTTATCTAGGAGTTCCTGAAGCTGCTCTTTCAGTTCCTTTAACTCCGCCGGTGCCATATGATACGGTGGAATAGAGATAGGCTGAGTGCGCGACACCAAATCAATACCAAAGTCAATGTCACTGTCAGGTGGCATGCCTGGAAGGTCAGCAGGAAACACGTCCGGAAAATCACGGACCACATGAACATAATCAATAGTGGGAGTCTCGACACTAACATCCCTCACAAAAGCCAAATATGACAGACACCCTTTCCCACCATACGCTGGGCCTTCAGGTAAGAAATAACCCTACTAGGCACATACTCGACAGAGCCTCTCCACTCAACTCTCATAAATCCTAGCATCGCTAAGGTCACGGTTTTAGCGTGACAATCAAGAACTGCATGACACGGAATTAACCAGTCCATGCCCAATATCACATCAAAGTCAACCATGCTAAGCAAAAATAGATCCACTCGGGTCTCTAGACCCCAAATAGATATCATAAAAGACTAGTACACCCGGTCCACAACAATAGTATCGCCCACCAGAGTCGACACATGAACAGATGTAACTAAGGACTCACCAGGCATATCTAGAAAATGGGCAAAGTATGATGAAACATAAGAATACGTGGAACCAGGATCAAATAAGACCGAAACATCTCGGTGACAGACTGAGACAATACTTGTAATCACTGCATCTGAGGCCATAGAATTTGATTTGGCTGGGAGTGCATAGAAACGAGCCTGACCTCCACCTGATCGACCTCCCCCTCTAAGGCAGCCTCTAGCTGACTGACCCCCACCCCTAGCTGCCTGGGCGGGTGGTGTAGTAACTGGCGTTGAAGCTGGAGGTTGGCTCCTCTGCTGGAATGAACCAGAAAGGCGGGGACAATACCTCTTGATATGACCTGGATCACCACACTCAAAGCAACCCCTCTCAGCAAATGACGGTGGGGACTGAAGGGAACCCCTGGAACCAGAATAACCACTAGAAGAACCATGCGCTGAGGAGCCCTGTACTGATGGTGGCCGAGATGAACTCTGGGCTGGAAGAGCACTGAATGAGGCACGGCCCGGATGAGAGCCGCGGGGACCATGCCCCGATGATGCACCATTGTAGGCTGGACGGACTAGCTGAGGAGGCCTAAATGAATGGCCTTTACTGTGCTGAGACTGACCTCCTGAATGAACACCACTAAAACTACCATATCCTCGAGGCCTCTTGGCCTCCCTCTCTACTCGCTCCTAGAGGCGAACTGACTCGATCTCTCTGGCTATGTCAACTACCTCCTCAAAAGAAGCACTAGATACCCTCTCCCTGGTCAGAACAATACGTAGCGGATAAGTGAGGCCATCAACGAACCTCGTGATCCTCTCCCTATATGTGGGAACTAGCCAAATATCATGACGGGCTAACTCGGAGAACCTCATCTCATACTGCGTGACGGTCATGTCCGCTTGACGCAACTGCTCGAACTCCCTGCGCAGCTCCTCCCTGTAGGACTGCGGTACATACTTCTCTAAAAAGATAATGGAGAATTGATGCTAGGTAAGGGGCACTACATCCATAGGTATACGCCTCTCATAGGCCTCCCACCAAGCAAGTGCAGCTCCATAGAACTAGAAGGTAGTAAATGGGACCCCACTGGCCTCCAATATCCCTGTTGTACGAAGAATCCTTTTACACTTGTCCAAGAAGCCCTGGGAATCCTCGCCCTTAGTACCACTGAAAATCAGAGGCTGAAGTCTGCTAAATCTCTCCAACCTGCGTTGCTCCTCATTTTGCCAAAGCTGGGACCACATTATCCTGGGCTGGGGCAACCGGCTGGGCTGGAGCCGCCCCCGGTGTCTGAAGCCCCTGGGTAACCTGCTCAAGTGTCCGGGCAACTGGAGTCTGAGTGCCTCCCCCGGCCTGAGAAGTAGCAGCAGCAGTAGACATAGCGACAACCTATACAAGGATGGTGCACACCGTCAAATTCTGAGTTAGGGTCTCTTGAAGACCCGAAATCACAATAGGCAATGTCGGTGCCTGAGCCGGTCCCGCTGGAATCTCAACGGCAAGGACCTGATCCTGTGCAATAGGAGGGTCCACAGGTACTGCTCCGGCTGCTGTCCGGGCTGCACCCCTCCCTCTGCCACGGCCTCGACCTCTTGCTGGTCCATGTGGGGTCTGATCACCTCGATCGGTAGTGCGAGTACTCACCATCTGTGAGAGAATGAAAACAACAGAAGTTTAGCTCTAAGAATCAACAGGTTCGCACGACAGAATTCAAGAATGTGAGATTGTTTTTCCTAAGGGTTTTGCAACCTCTCGAAAATAAGTATAGACATCTCCGTACCGATCCGCAAGACTCTACCAAAAATGTTCATGACTGGTGAGACCTATTTAACCTAGAGCTCTGATACCAACTTCTCACGACCCCAAAATACTTAGTCGTGATGGCGCCTATCGTGAAACCAGGCAAGCCACACATTTCATTGAATTCAAATTTGTTTTTCCGAAAAATTATAAATTTAGAAGCAAGATACTAATAATAATCCATTTGAAAGTTTAAGACAACATTAAAGCAAAATTCCAAAACCAACCCCAGATCTAGTGTCACTCAGTCACGAGCTACAATAAATTAATAATGTCAAAATACAGAAATAGACAGCATAGTCTGTCAAATGAAAGTGCAACAGATAGATGAAGAAGTAGAAATTGAGGTTGCGACCGCCAACTGCTACCTCGAAGACTCTTGGCAACTCTGATGAGCTACTACCGGGCCTCGATGAACCTTAATCTGCACACAAGGTGCAGGGGGTAACATGAGTACACCAGCTCAGAAGTAACGAATCCAAACTATGGGCTGAGAGGTAGTGACGGACTAAACCTACGAATTTACAATAGACAACGTACATAAATTAGACATGCTAACAGTTTATCAGAAAATGAACAAAATATGCCAAGTATGCCAGTATACTCTACATGCCATCATATAAATATATGGAGTTAGTTTGGAAATGTACATAGCTCCCACAACCCTCACTCAACAGTCCACTCAGTACCGTATATGGCTCTCAGGCCCAGGGAAGGTCCATCCCGGAATGTACATAGTCATCGGTGACCGTAGTCACTCGGTACTGAGGAAAGGGCCAATCCAGCCCCATGAAGAAGATCCATCTCCGGAGTACAACACTCGGACAAGATCCATGTTCATGGACGATCCATCCCTCACATATCATCAACTTCGGACAAAGTCCATGTCCAGGGAAGATCCATCCCTCAATATCAATGCGCTCACTGGGGTGTAAAGACTCTGGAGAGGCCCTATTGGCCCAGCTATTCAAGCCAACGAAGGCATGATTTAAAGTATCACGCGGTGTGAAATCCGATCTCATAACAGGCTGTCGGCCTCACTCAGTCATTACTCTCCAGTCTCACTCATATGGCTCACAAATGTATAAATCAGCCCGAAACAATGAAAAATATGCATGTAATTAACGGGACTGAGTATATGAAATCAAATAATCACAAAATGAGAAAGTAATATACGACCTCTCGGGTCTCAACATTTTCGGCGTAAAGCCTTAGCATTTATACTTAACATTATTTTATAACATGTTCAAATCTACCACATAATAGAAGTGCGGATATCAGTCCGTAATAGCTACTAGACGATGCCATGGGATGAGCCAGGCCACAAATTAGTCGGTGCACGCCCGTCACTTGGCATGTACGTCACCTCAATTATAATAATATATCACATAGTTCGGGGTTACGAACCCTCATAACCAAGTTTCGAAACGTTACTTACCTCAAAACCGGCTAAAATCCTAGCCCTCAATGCCTTTGTCTCTAGACTCGGCCTCCAAGTGCTCCAAATCTGCCAAAACTTAGATTTATATCATTATTATATGCCAAGGAACGAAGCCCATTCAAAAATTCTCAAAATTACTAAAAAAACCGAAATTGGCCAAATCCGACCCCCGGGCCCACGTCTCGGATTTCGATAAAATTTACATCACAAGAATCCTCATCCTCCCACGAGTCAATACATACAATGAACTTCAAAACCGGACCTCAAATGGCCCCTCAAATACCCATTTTAAAGTCTCTAATTACAAGCTCTAATTACCCAATTTTTGTACTAATTTCCCACAATTTTCACCACTAATTAGTCCATTAATCACACATAAACAAGTTTTAAGTCCAAAAGCCTTACCTCCACGAAGAACTCTCAATTTCCCTCTTCAAAAACCCTTCAAAAGCTTCAAACCCGTGTAAAAATAGTGCAATAATGACCAAAAATCGCTAAGGGGCCTATTTATATGTTCTGCCCAGGGATTCCGCACCTGCGGCCAAAATCTCGCACCTGCGGTCCCAGGTGCGCACCTACGAAAAATCACTTAAATGCACATTTCTGAACATGCGATCAATTTACCGCACATGCGACTCCGCAAGTGCGGCCCCAGCTCCGCATCTGCGATCTTCCTCATGTCCACCAATTCGCATCTGCAGTCTTTTGTCCGCTTTTTCGGGATCGCACCTGCGGTCCCCTATCCGCAAGTGTGGTTACACCAGCACCATCAACTTCAACTGAAATTTTCCAACTTCAAATCCCCCGATGGCTATCCGAAATCATCCCGAGCCCCTCGGGGCCCCAACCAAAAGTATCCACAAGTCATAAATGATTACCCGGGCTTAGCCGAGCCCTCGAAACACCCAAAATAACATCGAAACACCAATTCAACTCATGATTCAAGCCTAAGAATCCTAAAACTTACGAAAATCATCTATGATGCCGAAACTAACCAAAACACGTCCGATTAACCTGAAAATTTATACACATATCCAAAATGACCCTACGAACTTGTTCCAACGTCCGTAATTCCATTCCTAACGCAATAGCTAATGTTCCACTGTCAAATGGATATAGCCAAAAACTCACTTTCACCAATTCAAGCTTAATTCTACTCTGGACCTCGAATTCACATTCCAAACACACTCCTAAGTCCCAAATCACTTAACGAAGCTATCCGAGATATAAAATCCACATTCCGAGGTTGTTTACCTATAAGTCAACTCCCGATTGACTTTTCCAACTATTAAGCTCTTTTATGAGACTAAGTGGCTCAATTCTCACCACGACCACTCCCAACCCGAACCAACCGACCCAACACATCATACTTAGGTTAATTAACATGTGACAAAGCTGAAACAGAGGAAACAGGGCTAATCTTATGAAACGACTGGCCGAGTCATTAAGGCACTACAATTTGGTGACATATCTAAGAAGAAAGACGTAGGAGCGGTAATGGTTGCACAGGGATCCAAATCTCCACTGACACATCGAACCTCTCCACTTACATATCAGCAAGCACCCCCACCCACATATCAGTCAGCACCTCCACCAACATATCAGCCATCACCTCCACCTACATATCACCCTATATCTCCCAGATATTCCCAACCAACCACTGTCTATCACACCTATAACTCCCAACCGTCTCACTTCCAGTCACCTTCAGCTCGCCAAATTTCCCAAGACCCCGACCTAACTTTGACCGTAGGCCACCCAAATAATATACCGCCATTGCCGAGCCCATTGACCAGCTGTATGAAAGGCTAAAAGCTACTGGTTACGTCACTCCCATCCCTGTTGTAGCCATTGAGAATCCATCCCAATGGGTCAATCCGAACAAAACTTGTGCATACTATTCCGGCATGAAGGGACATACCATCGATGAATGTCGCTCGTTGAAGGATAAAATCTAGCCTTTGATCGACAACAAAATCATCAAGGCAAAAAAGACTACTCTTAATGTTCGTAATAACCCCCTCCCAGATCACAGGGGTGAAAGCATCAATGTGATAGAAATGGATGAAGAATGGGAATCAGAGGGGTCAATTGGGTTAATCAAAGAAGGTGATGATCCTAAGAATCCAACAATTACACTCAATCCCATTATAGTACAGATACAGCCATTAAGAGAGGTTGAGGTAACCACATCAGTCACGTTCGAGTTCGAAGTAGCACCACCTGCAGACGCACCTGTGCCATTTGAGGTCGAAGTAATGCAACCTGCAACGACACCTATCCCATTTGAAGTGAGGGTAGCCACACCGATTGCAGTGACAGTGTCAACCACGCCGCCTTTCAACACTAATGTTGTGCCCCGGGATTACGTAGTTGAAGCTAGAAGGAAAGAAAAGGTCAAGATAGAAGAAGCTGGTGTTGCACAGGGGATAACCAGGACCGGCAGGGTCTATACACCTGAACACTTGGGAGAGTCTAGCAAACAGGCTTCCAACAGACCGCCCGTCATTGAAATAGGCCCAGATGATCTCTGGAGAAAGGTGCAAGCCAAGGAATACTAAGTCATAGATCAACTGAACAAAACTCCAGCCCAGATATCCATCTTATCTTTGCTACAGAATTCGGAAGCACACAGGAATGCTTTGATGAAAGTGTTAAACGAAGCGTATGTGCCAAATAACATTACCAGTGGAGAAATGGCCAACATGGTGGGGAAGGTATTAGAAAGTCACAAGATTACCTTCCACGAAGACGAATTTCCACCTGAAGGTTTGAGTCACAATAGGGCACTGCACATTACCGTGCAATGTGAAGATTTCATTATTAGGGTTCTGATTGATGGAGGGTCCAGCCTTAACATTTTCCTGTTAACAACACTGAAGGGGTTGGGCAAGGGATTGTACGAGATACGAGAGGGATCTATGAATGTGAAGGCGTTCGACGGGTCTTAGGGGTCCACCATTAGAGAAATCACTCTTTGTCTGCAAATGGGACCTACATGGTTTGAGGTTGAATTTCAAGTGTTGGATATATCTGCGTCCTATAATCTGTTGTTAGGACGACCATGTATACATGCCACCGGAGCTGTGGCATCGACTTTGCATCAGGCGGTAAAATTTGAGTGGAACCATCAGGAGGTAATTATCCACGGGGAGGGGAGCAACCCCATCTACAACCGCCAGACTATCCCGGTAGTTAAGGGTAGAAGAAGGCTTGGTGGAGAAACCTATCATCACATCGAGCGGGTCAATGCAATAGACAAGGACAAGTGGTGGAGTAGTAAGATTGAAATCATACTAAATTGGAACGGATACGAACCCGGTAAGGGTTTCGTCAAGAATCTTCAGGGCATTTCAAAGCCTATACAGTTGAAGCGCCACGACACTACCTTTGGCTTGGGTTATAAGTACACTTGGCAAGAGTACAATGACTTGTCGCCACCATGGCGTGGTCCTTACTATCCATTGGAGCAGCCCATACCGCACTGGGAACAGACTTTCCAACAAGCTGACATCATATGGGGATCAGAGAAGGAGGAGGAAGAATTAGCAGCTATGAGGAACTTATTCCTGGAGGAGGAAGACATGGACTGTTGTGTTATTGTCGAGGAGGAGGAGGAGGAGGAGGAAGGCCCTACCATCCAAGCCGTGAGCAAGGGATCATTCCTCAGAAATTGGATTGTCAAACCATCCAGGGCCCGACGAGTCCCGGGGTAGCAAGGCTGAACAAGCATTGTTTATTTCATTTGCTAATGATTTCCTTTTCGCATTTCTATTTTTAAACAAATCTCCAATATTCCAAAAACAATTGTTTAAATTATCGAAAATCGTTTTTATGTTTCAATGAATCAGTATTTATTATTGTCGTTTTTTTCTCATACTTTTATCTATACAGCATTACTATTTTCTGTCTTGATGAACCAATGACTGTGACATGCAATGAGACAACGCAACAAAACGATAATGATTCGGAAGAAGAAGATATCATACCCGAGGAAGTTGTCATAGAGGTAGAGGACTTTGAGAACAAGCCTAAGTCCAATTTGGACGAAACTGAACTAATCAACCTGGGAGATTCAGAGACTGTCAAAGAAACTCTCATCAACATCCACTTATCGCCGTCAGAGAAAGAAGGGTACACACAATTATTGAAGGAATATGAGGACATATTTGCATGGTCATACGATGATATGAATGGACTGAGTACATCCATTGTGGCTCACTAATTGCCCACGAATCCAATGTGCCCACCAGTAAAGCAAAAGCTCCGGAAATTCAAGCCTGACATGAGTCTGAAATCAAGGAGGAAGTCACTAAACAAATCAACGCCAAGGTCCTCAGGGTAGTGTAATACCCAACATGGTTAGCAAACATAGTGCTAGTTCCGAAGAAAGATGGGAAGGTCAGAGTTTGTGTCGATTACCGGGAACTCAATCGAGCCAGTCCGAAGGATGATTTCCCTCTTCCAAACATACACATCCTAATTGACAATTGATCCAAACATGAACTTCAGTCATTTGTGGATTGTTTCGCCGGCTACCATCATATTTGGATGGACAAGGAAGACGCTGAGAAAATAGATTTCATTACGTCGTGGGGAGTGTATTGTTATATGATGATGCCATTCAGCCTAAAGAATGTCAGGGCCACTTACATGAGGGCTATGACCACTATCTTCCATGACATGATACATAAAGAGATCGAGGTATATGTGGATGACATCATCATGAAGTCCAAGAAAGCCTCCAACCATATAGCATATTTAAGGAGGTTCTTAAACATATTACGGAAATACAACCTGAAATTAAATCTCGCAAAATGTGCATTTGGGGTTCCTACCGGGAAGTTGCTTGGATTCATCGTCAGCTGCCAGGGAATAGAATTGGATCCATCAAAGGTCAAATCCATCCAAGAGTTACCACCTCCTAAGAGCAAGAAAGATGTGATGAGTTTCCTGGGACGCCTTAACTACATCAGCCGATTCATAGCCCAATCCACAGTCATATGTGAACCAATCTTCAAGATGTTAAAGAAGGATGCTGCAACCAAATAGACCGAGGATTGTCAAAAGGCCTTCGACAGAATCAAGGAGTACTTATCAACACCATCAGTCTTGGTCTCGCCGGAGCCAGGTAGACCCTTGTTAATCTACCTTGCGGTATTAGATGGAGCTTTCGGCTGCGTTCTGGGGCAGCACGGCGAAATAGGAAGAAAGGTACATGTTATCTATTATTTGAGTAAGAAGTTCCCTCCCTACGAGGAACGATATTCTCTACTGGAACGTACCTATTGCGCTCTAACATGGGTAGCCCAGAAGTTGAGGCACTATTTTTGTGCTTACACAACATACCTCATATCAAGGATGGATCCCTTGAAGTATATATTTCATAAACCCATGCCCACTAGCAAGCTGGCTAAGTGGAAAACCCTGCTAAGTGAGTTCGACTTCGTCTATGTGACTCAGAGAGCGATCAAGGGACAGGCATTGGAAGATCACCTTGCTGAGAACCCTGTGGACGGAGAATACCAACCTTTAAAAATGTATTTTCCTGATGAAGAAGTGTTGTTCATAGGAGAGGACATTGCAGAATCCTATGACAGTTGGAGGATGTTCTTTGACGGAGCGGCAAATTTTAAAGGAGTCGGCATTGGAGTTGTCTTAGTATCGGAAATGGGCTAACATTATCCGGCATCTGCTAAACTCAGATTTCATTGCACCAACAACATGGCAGAATATGAAGCCTGCATCCTAAGGCTCAACGTGGCCATTGATATGAATATTCATGAGTTGCTGGTTATCGGCGATTCAGATTTTATTATACACCAGGTACAAGGGGAATGGGCCACCAAGAATTCCAAGATACTGCCATATCTGTACCATGTGCAGGAGTTGACAAAGAGGTTCACAAAGACAGAATTCCGGAACGACTCCAGAATTCAGAACGAGTTTGCCGACGCACTGGCCACTTTATCATCCATGATATAGCATCTAGATAAGAACTTCATTGATCCAATTCCAGTAAAGATCCATAGCCAGCCGACATATTGTGCCATGTTGAAGAAGAAGCAGACGGAAAACCATGGTTCCACGACATCAAGGAATACTTGTCAAAGGGAGAGTACCCGGAGCACGCAAATCATACCCAGAAATGTACGCTTCGGAGGTTGTCAAATAGTTTCTTTCACAGCGGAGGAACCCTATACATAAGAACTTCCGACTTGGGATTACTGAGATGTGTCTATGCAAAGGAAGCTTCCAAACTACTTGAGGAAATACATGCTGGAGCCTGCGGCCCACATATGAATGGTTTTGTCTTAGACAAGAAGATACTCAGAGCCGGTTATTTCTGGATAACCATGGAAACGACTGCATCCATTATGTTCGAAAATGCTACTAATGTCAGATACATGCGGATATGATAAAGGTACCACCTAATGAGCTCAATGCAACTAGCTCACAGTGGCCATTCGTCGCCTAGGGAATGGATGTCATCGGTCCAATGGAGCCCACCGCCTCAAACATACATCGTTTCATCTTGGTAGCTATTTATTACTTCACCAAATGGGTCGAAGCAGCATCCTACAAAGCAGTGACTAAGAAAGTAGTGGCAGACTTTGTCCGCGACCAGATTGTTTGTCGATTCGGAGTTCTAGAGTCAATCATCATCGACAATGCTGCCAATATCAACAGTGACCTAATGAAGGCCATGTGCGAGACTTTCAAAATCAAGCACAAGAATTCTACAGCCTATAGACCTCAGATGAATGGAGTTGTCGAAGCCGCCTACAAGAATATCAAGAAGAGATTGAGAAAGATGGTAGAAAATCACAAACAGTGGCACGAGAAGCTGTCATTTGCCTTATTGGGATACCGCACCACAGTCCGCACATCAACCCAGGTAACTCCTTACTTATTGGTTTATGGTACAGAAGCTGTCATTCCCGCGAAGTAGAAATTCCTTCCTTGAGGTTCATACAAGAAGCTGAGCTCAGCGACGCAGAATGGACAAGAAGTCACTATGAGCAGTTAGCCCTCATGGACGGGAAAAGGATGAATGCAATATGTCACGGACAGCTCTACCAGAACAGAATGTCCAGAGCCTTCAACAAAAGAGTCAAGCCTAGACAATTCACACCAGGGCAGTTGTTGTTGAAGAAGATCTTTCCGCATCAGGATGAAGCCAAAGGGAAATTCTCTCCTAATTGGTAAGGTCCTTACATGGTCCATAGAGTATTAATGAGAGGAGCTCTTATACTTGCAGAAATGGACGGAGAAGTATGGCCAAAACCGATCAACTCAGATGCAATCAAGCGATACTATGTGTAACTCTTTATACTTTTCTCAAATGATGTAAATTGAGCTACGCCCGACCTAATTCCCGTTTAAGAGGGGATACGTAGGCAGCCTTATGGGTTCAGTCACAAATCAACAATAAAATCTCATTTCCCCCATAATCAGAAACTGGGCCAACCTCAAAATTCTGAAGCAAGTTCAGTCGGTCGCAGCATGTACCACAGTCAGAGGTGCTAGTCCATCTAACTGGGGAAATTTTTTTGAGGAGGACCCTCAAAATTCCATAGCAAAAGAGGTTTCAATTTCTCGGACCTTGTCATGGTCATCGGTTCACCTAAAATTTCTCAAAATACATTTTTTACTATGTCTTTGCAAAACTATGCATGTTTGCTTGAAAAAATAGCTCTGTTAAGCAAATGCTACCCCGATGATTTGAACAAGATCTTCAGACAAAGCAAAATAAGTCGAGCAAGTCGATGAAGACACGAACCAACCTCCCTTTTACAGAACTCACAATGTTTCTTTGGATGCAGGAACAAAGAATATACGTGACTCGAAGTCACAAGTTTTCACCACAATCGCAATATCGAAATCTTCTACCACCTAAGAAACTCTGCTACTATCTTCTATTTATCTTTTGCATAAGGCTAATCTCTGCCTTCACCTTGCATAAGGCTAATCTCTGCCTTCCCTTGCATGAGCCTAAGCTCTGGCTTCATCTGCATAAAGCTAATTTTTGCCTTCCCTGCATAAGGCTAATCTCTGCCTTCCATTGCATGAGGCTAAGCTCTACCTTCATCTGCATAAGGCTAATCTCTACATTCCCCTGCATAAGGCTAATCTCTACCTTCCCTTGCATAAGGCCAATCTCTGCTTTCCCTCTGCATAAGGCTAATCTCTGCCTTCACTCTGCATAAGGCTAATCTCTGCCTTCACTTTGCATAAAGCTAATCTCTGCCTTCCCTTTGCATAAGGTTAATCTCTGCCTTCCCTTTGCATAAGGCTAATCTCTGCCTTCCCTTTGAATAAGGCTAATCTCTGCCTTCATCTGCATAAGGCTAATCTCTGCCTTCACTCTGCATAAGGCTAATCTCTGCCTTCACTTTGCATAAGGCTAATCTCTGTCTTCCCTTTGCATAAGGCTAATCTCTGCCTTCCCTTTGCATAAGGCTAATCTTTGCCTTCCCTTTGCATAAGGCTAATCTCTGCCTTCATTTGCATGAGGCTAATCTCTGCCACCAATTTACATTCTTTCACCGAGACTAAGCACTGTCTCTCAAGCATTATCCACTCTGCTCTTCTTTCGGGCTAAGATCTACCCTCCAGTTCGCAAGACTAAGCCTTGTCTTACTGATTCTAGCATCATATTATTGCATCTCATGGGATGAAATATCGCCAACTTGTCCAAAGGAATCATTGTCTAAAGGCATCATCCTCATAGCCGGAAGACATCATGTCATGGCCTGAGGATATCTCGAATTTGCATATCATTATTCAAAGGCATCATAGTTCGGAGGCACCATCTTCATGGCCCGAGAACATCATTTCATGGCATGCGAATCTCTCCCTGAACAACTCATGGCCCAGGACATCATAGTCTAAGGACGTCATCCTCAACCATCCGAAGACAACTTTCATAGTCCAAAGGGAACCTGCATCATGTTTAAATTTCTGCACAATATATGCTTGTGGTATCTTCATTTACAGGTGACCCGGTAAGCAACTGCTATCCCAGCAGGAGCAACCCCCCTCCAGTTCCCTCAACTGTATCAAACCTGACCTTTCTCGTGAACCATTCATTCACCTATCCCTAGATGTTGCGTCCGTTCTTGCGATGACTTTGCCGGTATATTTCACCGATGAATCCAGAACTACACACGGTCTGATTCCTATAAAACCAGGGATACATAGGCAACTCAGGAGTCAGAGTGCGGCCTAAACCTATCAAACTATTTCGCTCGGTCAAAATTGGCCATCATATCTTTACCCGACAACTCTTTCATCCTTTTCGGGTAAAGAGGGGCAGTTGTTGATGCCCAATTTTTCCTAAAAAATATTTTTTAAACCGGATATATACCTTCAAAATCATACATTAGCATCAATTGGTATTTTTTCACAATTTTCCTACATTTTATTAATTTGTCCAGCACTTTATTTCCAATAAATAATTACAAAATTGCTTCACAAATGATTTCAAAGACATTTCTTGATTTAGTTCATTATTTATGGTCCTATTAAGTCTAAATTATTCCATAAATAGCCAAATTGGCACCTTTTGGATATAATTGCAATGACTTTGCAATTATAGCCCATGCATATAATTTTGTACTATTTTTACTAGAAATTAGTCTTTTGAACTTTAAATACTAAATAATCATTTTTAAAATATTTCTATGCATGAAATTCATTTTTTATAATTAGTAATTATTTTAATTAATTTGCTTGGGTATTTAACAAATGGCCCTATTGTATTTCAATTATAGCCTATATAACCAGCCCAAATGCCTAATTAAATTAACCCAATACACCCAGGCCCAAATCCTACCCAAACCTGACCTAGTTCTTAATGAATCTTGGTCGTTGATCATTTTTTATCAGCGGCCCGGATTAATTCTTTCCTAAATTAATCTAAATGACCCCCCCCCCCCAAACCCTTCACTCTCCTCTCACACTCCGATGTCACCCTTCACCCTCCTCTCCAAATCCTCTCTGCCCTAACCCTAATTTCCCCTCGTCGTTGCTTGCCTGTCGTCGACCACGGTGGATTATCACCATCCTCAAGCCCTAACGACTCTCATACGCCGGGTTTTTTCTATCTTTGAGGTCCTCAAGGGACCAGGGATCAGTCCACTCACACCTTTGGCCTGTTCTCATCTGTCTTAGGCCACCATGGCTCGATTTGAGTAAGATCGTTCTATTTTTGCCTAAACCTATGGATTTCTAAGTCGTTGTATTCATCTCTGGGTTATTTCCTCGAAAACCCTAAGTTTGTTTCTTAACTTTTTAGATTTGTACAGATATGTGGAGGATCAAACAGTTTTCGCTTGTTTTTCCATGAAACCTTACTGATTTGCAAACGACTTTTCATTTTTTCCTAACTAGGGTTTCTGAAAATCTTTCTTCAAAAATGATTTCTAATGATTAAGTGTTTATTCTCCAATTCTTGTGTGTTTTAATCGATTATGCTGAGTTTCTTCTCAACCCCAACTAGTTCATGTTGAAACCCTTAATTGTTTGCACTTTGTTTGGGTTGTGAAGTTCGTCCTCGATTATTTGCTATCTGATTCTGCTATGTGTTTGACTATCATGAATACTGCTTCATTTAATTCGAATATTTCATGATTTTTACCCTAGTATGCCTCTATTAAGGTTTCAGATTCGATTTTTCTGTTTATACTCAACTTGTCTGCCTATTGGTGGGAGCTTATGCTATTTTCCTTAAAATCAGTACTATTTCGATTCCCTGATTCACTGTGATGATACTTACATGTTGCTTTCCGGTAATTTTCCCTATTTTTACAACCTTTGAATTATCTTTTACCTTATTCTGTGATTGACCGTGTTATTTGTTTATTTTTACTACTTATTTTCTTAATTGAACCCTTTGTGTATTTACCCCTAATTATCTACCCATACCTAAGTTATTTGATTTCTTTCCTTAATTGTTTCTTGTTCTTTACCGTTGGTGAACTACTCCCTTAATTAAGGGAAGACCTGTAACGACCCGGTCAATCGTTACGTGAAACCTGCATTATAACTGTTGTTATTGACTCATTATAGATTGGTTATTCTATTCTTAAGGTGTTAGAGTTGATAGGCTTGAAATCGGAATGGTTAAATGAGAACTCAGGCACTTAGTCCTTAAAAATAGCCTTAAAATGGGAAAAAGTCAACTAAGAGTTGACTTATTGGTAAACGACCTCGGAATGCGGATTTTATGGCTCGGATAGCTTCGTTAGGTGATTTGGGACTTAGGAGTGTGTTCAGAATAATTTTGTGATGTCCGGTGTAGAATTAGGCTTGAATTGGTGAAAGTTAGTATTTGGCGATTCCAGTCGGCAGTGGAAAATAGGCTATCGGGGTCGGAATGGAATTCCGACAGTTGGAACAAGTTCGTAATGTCATTTTGGACTTGTCTGCAAAATTTCAGGTCAAACGGAGTTGATTTGGATAGTTTCGACATCATTGGTGAATTTTAGAAATTTCAAAGTTCTTAGGCTTGAATCCGATGCAAATTTGGAGTTTTGATGTTAGTTTTGGTGTTTTGAGAGTGCAAATAAGTTTGAACGATGTTATGGGATGTGTTCGTATATTTGGTTGGGGTCCCGAGGGGCTCGGGATTGATTTCGGATAGTTAACGGACTCGTTTTAGCCTTGAAAACACTGCTGGTTTTCTGATGTCAGTGCAGCAGATTTTTACTCTCTGCAATCGCATAAAGGGAGTCGCGATCGCATAGAGCA
>MDKH01240245.1:0-24150 GCA_005239495.1 Nicotiana undulata
GGTCCGCAGAGTTGACCGCAGAATGGCCCCCAGATGGGCCAAAATTTGAGAATAATCTGCCCAGGTATGCGACCACTATGCGATCCACATACTCGTTATGTGATCGCATACTGCGTCGCATAACACCCCTACCCAAAACTCAAAGGCAATAATGCGACAGCTATGCGGTCCGTAGAACTGAAATACGGTCGCAGATTGGACCGCATAGTTGTCCTTCAGTTAGGCCGTGATCTGCCCGTGTATGCGACCACTATGCGGTTCACATACACGTTATGCGATCGCATAACACCCAATTTTTGAAAAATATAATTCCTTAACTCGCGGGGTACTTTTTGTTCAAATTAGGTTCGTTTTAGGAATTTCCACAGTAAAAGCAACCCGGGGGCTCGTTCGGGCATTATTTTAATCAAGAAATTTTACGGGTCTTTACATCCTCCCCCCTTAAAATCATTTATCCTCGAATGAGGATTTTGGAAATCGTTTGGTTTTGAAAACATGATATGCAAGCTCCTAGATATACACTAACTCCAATATTTTCAGAAAATTTCGCTAGAGTTTCCTTTGTAATTAGGCCTATCTACCTTTCAGAGAGCCCCCGAAACACATTTCCAAGCATCATTACACAGTTTCTGTTATTCCTACAACTTGTATACAATTCATTACCTCAACACTTGCACATATCCAATTACCTTGACAAATACATATAGTTCATTCTCTTTACATCACAAATTGGCATAAGATTCAATTAGTGGCACATAATTTGCACATAACTTTGGGCCATCTCAGTGCGCCCCATACAGTTCAAGCACCTCAATAGATCATAGAAAATTCATTTAACCATTACCAATCTACACTACCATTAATCACTTACTTAGCATATTTGTTTCACAAAACTTTTATTTGCTCTAAAGGTTGCACACCGCCCATTTAATAACATTGCATACAGTTCTAGCACGCATTGGAAAGTTACAACAATAAGGTGCCTTGGCACGAATCTGAGTACACCATCAAATTGCCTTGGGACCATAATCCGCACGATCACTACTACACTTGCTCAAACAGATGGGGATATTTTTCTTTCATTTCCTCCTCCGCTTCCCATGTAGCTTCTTCGACTTGCTGACTTTTCCATAACACTTTGACTGAAGCAACTTCCTTATTTCTCAATTTACGGACTTGCCTATCAAGAATAGCAACCGGAACCTCTTCATATGATAGCTCTTCATTTACCTCAATGGTTTCGACTGGCACGATGGTGGATGGATCTCCAATTACCTTTTTCAACATGGACACGTGGAACACCGGGTGCACTAATGACAACTCAGAGGGCAATTTCAACCTATAAGCTACTTGCCCTATCCTTTGAGCAATCCGATACGGCCCGACGTACCTAGGGCTCAACTTCCCTTTCTTCCCAAACCGCATCACTCCCTTAATGGGAGACACCTTTAAGAACACCCAATCATCTACTTGGAATTCTAATTCTCTCCGACGAACATCGGCGTAAGATTTATGGTGACTCTGAGTAGTTTTCATCTTTTCCTGAATGACTCTAACTTTCTCCATATCTTGGTGCACAAGATCTGGCCTAACATTTCTGCTTCACCAACCTCGAACCATCCGATTGGAGATCTACACCTCTTTCCGTACAATGCCTCAAACGGGGCCATTCAGATACTAGCATGGAAGCTGTTATTATAAGAAAACTCGACAAGCAGCAAATGATCATCCCAATTACCCTTGAAGTCTACAACACAAGCCCGTAGCATATCTTCGAGCGTCTGAATCGTCCGCTCTGCCTGACCGTCAATCTGTGGATGGAAAGCCGTGCTCAGATTTACCTGAGTACCCAAACCTTGCTGAAATTTCTGCCAAAAATTAGTTGTGAACTGGGCCCCTCGATCTGAGATAATAGAAACTGGAGTGCGATGAAGTCTAACTATCTCCTTGATGTACAATTAGGCATACCGTTCTGCTGTGTCGGTGGACTTGATTGGCAAAAAGTGAGTTGATTTCGTGAGTCAATCCACTATCTCCCAAATCGAGTCGAACTTGCGCTGAGTGCGAGGTAACCCTACCACGAAATCCATATTAATCATTTCCCACTTCCACGTTGGTATTTCCACAAGCTGGGTTAACCCACCGGGACTCTGATGCTCGGCCTTCACCTGTTGACAATTTGAAAATTTGGATACATGGTCCGCCACATCCCTCTTCATACCACTCCACCAATAAATTTCCCAGAGATCATGATACATTTTTGTAGAACCTGGTTGCACAGAATACCTGGAGCTATGAGCCTCTGCCATTACCCTCCCCCGAAGATTATCTACGTCTGGAACACATAGCCTACTTTGACATCGCAACACTCCATCATTGTTGTCGAGTGAAAATGCCGAAATCTTGTCATTTAGAACTGCCTCCTTCAATTGTGCCAATGTTGGATCACTAAACTGCTTTTCTTTTACTTCTGCTACCAGTGATGATTCTACCCCATTATGCGCCATAACCTCCCCTTCGCCTGAGAACGAAAGACAAACCCCCAAACTGGCCAATTGATAAACTTCCTGAGCCAAGGGCCTTTGATCCGCTTCCAAATGAGTCAAACTACCCATAGACTTCCGACTGAGAGCGTCGGCCACCACATTCGCCTTTCCTGGATGGTACAATATGTTCATATCATAATCCTTAAGCAATTCTAACCACCTCCGATGCCTTAGATTCAGTTCCTTCTGCTTGAATAAATACTGAAGACTCTTGTAGTCTGAGAACACGTCCACGTGGACCCCATAAAGATAATGCCGCCAAAGTTTTAGTGCAAACACCACTGCCGCGAGCTCCAAATCATGTGTCGGATAATTCTTCTCGTGATTCTTGAGTTGCCTTGAAACATACGTTATAACCTTCCCATGTTGCATCAACACACATCCCAAACTAACCCTTGAAGCATCGCAATAAACCACAAATACCTCTATACCTTCTGGCAAGGTCAATACCGGTGCCGAAGTCAATCTCGACTTTAATTCCTAAAAACTTTTCACACAAGCGTCAGACCACTGGAACTTCATCGCTTTCTGCATCAATTTAGTCAATGAGGAGGCGAGGGTAGAGAATCCCTCCACAAACATCCGATAATACCCAGCTAGACCCAAGAAACTGCGAATCTCCGTCGGCGTCGTTGGTCTAGGTCAATCTTTCACTGCCGCGATATTCTGGGGATCAACCTGAATCCCTTCCCTAGAAACAACATGACCCAGAAACTCACATTTCGAAAATTTAGCGTACAACTGGTGATGATGAAGAGTCTGCAGAACTTCCCTGAGGTGATTAGCATGATTTTCCCGACTCCGCGAGTAGACAAGGATGTCATCAATAAAAACAATCACGAAGGAGTCTAGAAATGGCTTGAAAATCCGATTCATAAAATCCATAAAAGCTGCTGGAGCATTGGTCAGCCCAAAGGACATTACCAAAAATTCAAAATGAGCATAACGAGTCCTGAAGGCGGTCTTAGGAATATCCTGCTCTCTGATCTTCAACTGAAGATATCCAGACCGTAAATCAGTTTTGGAGAAGAACCTCGCACCTTGCAATTGATCAAACAAATCATCTATTCGAGGTAATGGATACTTGTTTTTGATAGTGACTTTGTTGAGCTACCGATAATCAATACACATCTGAAGCGACCCATCCTTCTTTCTAACAAAAAGAACCGGAGCACCCCACGGCGACACACTCAGCCGAATGAACCCCTTTTCTAATAAATCCTTCAACTGCTCCTTTAACTCCCTTAACTATGCTGGCGCCATAGATATTGACTGCGTATCTGGTAGTACATCAATCCCAAAATCGATCTCTATCTGGCGGAATCCCTGGAAGCTCGTCCGAAAATACTTCAAGAAACTCATTCACAACTGGCACGGACTCGGGGGCCGACACTTCTGAAGCGGTGTCCGCGACCTAGACCAAATGATAGATACACCCCTTCTTAATCATCTTCGAGGCCTTAAGGTAGGAAATAAACCTACCCTTTGGCACCACAACATTCCCCTTCCACTCAATAACCGACTCATTAGGAAATTCGAGTCTCATGACTCTCGTTTGGCAGTCGAGTTTAGCAAAGCACGAATAAAGCCAGTCCATTCCCATAATAACATCAAAATCTACCATCCCAAGCTCAATAAGATCGGCCGTGGTAACGCGACCACATACCGTGACAACACAATTCTTATAGACTCGCGCTGCTGTAATAAAATCACCAACCGGAGTCGATACAGAGAACGACTCATGAAGCTGTTCGGGTTCTATCCCAAAACTTGAAGCAATAAACGGGGTAACATAAGACAAGGAGGACCCCGGATCAATAAGAGCATAGCAATCAAGTGCTTGAACATTCAGAATACCTGTGACAACATCTGGAGAAGCCTCTGCGTTCTGGCGACCACTCAAAGCATAGAATCGGCTGGGTCCACCTCTACCACGAGCCCCACCCCTTATTACACCACGTCTTGCTGAAGCTGGAGGACGCACTGAAGATGTGGTGGCTGAAGAACCGGATGACTGGGAAAATCCCCTACCCATGCCTTGGTTGGGCGCACGGCAATCCCGCTGAAGATGACCCCTCACCCCACACCTGTAGCATATCGGGCGATCCAAATAACATGCCTCAGTATGGAACCCTCCGCACTTAGGGCACGAAGCCCTCCCCTGCTGCTGGAACCTTCCTCCGGGACGACCTGAGTGATGGGGTCTCCTACTGTCGGATCCTGGTCTCCAATGACTATTTGACTGATAACGGTGCACGGATGGCGGTGCACTGGCTGAAGACTGTGCATAAGACTGGGATGGCCCTGATGGCCCCCTCCCCTGAACTGGTCTTCCCCCTGCAACTGCGCTCCCTGAGTGACCCACCGATCGGGCTCTGCTGCTACTCTCCCTGTCTGCCCGTATCTTCAACTTTATAGCCTCCGTGTCCTGGGCGAACCCCACGATCTTTCCATAATTCATATATGAGTGCAAAGCCGATGTAGCAGCCTCATTCAAAACCAAAGGACTAAGACCCTGAACAAATCGTCGAACTCGAGCATCCATGGTCGACACTAACTGGGGAGCATACTTGGACAACCTTACGAACTCTATTTGAAACTCCCAAACACTCATACTGCCCTGTTTGAGGACCTCAAACTCAGTAGCACGGGTTGCCACAGTCTCGGCAGGAAAAAAGTGATCCATGAACGCATCCACGAACTCGCCCCATCTAGCCAGAGGACTTCCCTCCCCACGGGAACCCTCCCATATCTCGAACATGAAATATGTTGCTCCCCTCAGCCAGTACGATGCTAACTCGACCCTCTCCATCTCTGTAGCCTTCATCACCCGAAGGGTCTTGTACATCCCATCAAGAAAATCCTGTGGATCGGCCTTTGGATCCGTACCTGAGAACTCTGGAGGGGCCAACCGCAAAAACTAGTTGACTCTGGAGCCGGCGAAATCTCCCTGTCCGCTGGAGGACGCAGGGGTAGCATGAGATTTTTGGGCCTGAGCGGCCACCAACTGAGTTAACATATGGATAGCTCTTCTACGGTCCCCCTCGGACGTACCGGGACCGAAAGCTAGGACCGTAGAGGGATCAGGAATATCACCGGGAGGGATTGCAGCACCCTCCGCCACCGCAGGAACAAGAATGCTTTGATCCGGAATAGAAGGGTTATGCAGATTCAAGGTCGGGGAGTCACTCTCACCCGCACTATCAGGTACATAATTCACAGTCACCCCCGGGGTGGCATTGCCCTCAAGGCCGAGTCGAGCTCTCTTCTTTGGTGCCATTACTGAAAATTTCGGAACAAACCATGAATTAGGCAAGGACATTTTCACTTTCCACCTCACCACACGATATAGAATAACAATGAAAAGAGTAATTTCCTAAATGTCCGTGTAGCCCCCTAATTATAGATGTGGTCGACAACACACCAATAAGAAGGGCCCTACTAGACACGACTCCGAGACATCCTAGGACTCTTTTAAAACCTTAGGCTCTGATACCAAGTTTGTCATGCCCCAAAACTGAGGGACACGACCGGCGCTTGACCGGGTAGCCCCAGTCAAGAGGACCTAGATTCCTTTTCCCAACCCACGTATTACCCCGTGATCCCAATGTACATTATTCAATTATAATTTAAACACATTATTAAAACCTTGAAATAAATCATAGATTCCTGTCATTACCCACATGTGGTACAATACTCACAAAATATGCGTAACACACAGTTTTTCTTTCGTGGTCTACACGTTATACTGCCCCAAAATACATATGTACATAACCCACATTTCCTGTCTACGGAGCCTTTAAGAGTACGAAGGAGTTATATAATACTTGCCGGTAACAAGGCTCCGACTATAGCTTACACAAATACCAAAATAAAAATCCGGAAGAAGAGGTGGCATGAACCACACAGGGCCCTGAGAGGGAAAGGGGCTCACCCAAATAGCTGATGGGACGTAAAGGAGGCACTACTGTCGGTCGGCTGGAGTACCTGCTATAGAACCACCTACAATCATCACAAGAATGTAGCGCCCCCGGCAAAGGGACGTTAGTACATTTGAATTGTACTGGTATGTATGAACAAACTTTACTCTAAGTAAACTCAACAATGCACATGCAAGAGACAGACAGAGGTTCACACAATCACTGCACAAGATATAGAAAGAACACAATGGAAGTTCCACAAGTTTCACTTCATCACAATCACAATCACAATCAGAATTACAATTCCACCCTTGTCCTTTCTCAACATTCCACCCTTATTTCTTATGTTGCGGCGCGCAACCCGATTGCACCTATCAATCGCAATCATTTATTATATTTCTGTTGCGGCATGCAACCCGATCCCACCGGACAATCACAATCATTTGTTGTGTTTCTGTTGCGGCGTGTAACCCAATCCCACCGGACAATCAAAATCACACCCTTCTCACTTCTAACATATCACCCTTATCCCTCCTATTGCGGCGCGCAACCCGATCCCACCAAACAATCATATCTTATATCAACAATGACAATTCACAATTCAATCACATTAAATTTTAGCAATAGCAATATAGCTTCTTTACAACCCATAATACGTATAAAAAGAAATTCGTGACACAACAAACCTGACCAAACAGTGAATCATATACGATATCTCCATAGTCGTTTTATTCAATTACATCACACCAAAACTCCTTTTCATTACTTGTTACACAGCCTTTAGCATATACATTCATACTCTTGGGTTCATTATCCTACTAGCATCATTTCACATAGCACAGCAGGGTGGTGATCAACTAAAGATAGGCAAGGAATACACTTCACGCTTCAACACAATTCGAAAAACCAGTTGCACATATTCACACCAATACACGTACCATATTCTCGGACACCACAAAGCGATTTTACAAAGATTAAAGTTAGACATACATACCTGGAGTCGAGTTTCCCTTTTTAATTTCTATCGCAATTCACGGAACCGTCTAATACCGTCAATCTAGTTCACAATGCGAGACATTTACCTTAGAATCAGGAGTCTCGAATTCATTTGAGCATTTTATCAAACACTATGTGATCCCTTAAATTAACTAAACCCTTTTTAGTGAAAGATTACTCTACTTGCTTCCCTTTACTAGGTTATGGAAGATTATTCACATGCATGCAAGGTCTCAACTTTTCAACCTCAAGAACCAACCTATGTGTGTTTTATTCTTAGCTAAATTCTGAGAATTTGGGGAAATAGGGTGAAGACTTACCTCTTATGATGAGGAAGATGACGACTACTCGATAAACTTCCAGGCATGAGTAGAGATGGAGGACTAGTTTGGGGAAGATGAGGACTTCTCACTCTAGAACCCACTCTCACCTCTCTCTATTTTGATTAGAAACCAGTTAAAATGAAAGGGGGTAAGGGTTAAATGAAGCTGGGGTCGGGTATAAAAGTTTAGAAAATTAAAATCCCGTGTCAAATATGCGGTCAGGAATGCGATCACATTCTTGACATGCGGTCCACAGAGTTGACCGCATAATGGCCCTTAGATGGGCCAAAATTTGAGAACAATCTGCCAAGGTATGCGACCACTATGCGATCCGCATAATCGTTATGCGATCGCATAGTGCGTCGCATAACACCCCTCCCCAAAACTCAAAGGCAATAATGCGATAACTATGCGGTCCGCAGAACTGAAATGCGGTCGCAGATTGGACCGCATAGTTGTCCTTCAGTTGCGCCGTGATCTTCCCGTGTATGCGACAATTATGCGGTCCGCATACACATTATGCGATCGCATAGTGCGTCACATAACACCCAATTTCTGATAAATTTCATTCCTCAACTCCCGGGGTACTTTTTGTTCTAATTAGGTTCGTTTTAGGAATTTCCACAGTAAAAGAAACCCGGGGACTCATTCGGGCATTATTTTAAGCAAGAAATTTTACGGGTCTTTACAGCCGCCTTCCCCCCGCATGAGACTAAGCTCTTTCTCCATCTTGCATGAGGTTAAGATCTACCTCCATTTTTCATAAGGCTAATCTCTTCCTTCCCTTGAATAAGGCTAATCTCTGCCTTCACCTGCATAAGGCTAATCTCTGCCTTCATTTGCATGAGACTAAGATCTGTATCCATAGCCGCATGAGACTAGGCTCTGCCTCCAATTTACTTTTTCACCGAGACTAAACATTGTCTCTCAAAACATTATCTGCTTCGCTTCTCTTTCGGGCTAAGCTCCAATTCGCAAGACTAAGCTATGTCTTGTCATCATTATATTATTGCATCTCATGGGCTGAAATATCGCCAACATGTCCAAAGGCATCATTGTCTAAACGGCATCATCCTCACAGTCGGAAGACACCATGACATGGCATGAGGATCTCTCTCAATTTTTGCATATCATTATTCAAAGGCGTCATAGTTCGGAGGCACCATCTTCATGGACCGAGAACATCATTTCATGGCCTGCGAATATTTCATCAAGCAATTCATCACTCAGAACATCATGGTCTAAGGACGTCATCCTTAACCATCTGAAGACAGCTCTTATAGTCCAATGGGAACCTGCATCGTGTTTAAATTTATGCACAATATATGCTTGTAGGATTCTTATTTGCAGGTAACCCGACAAGCAACGATTATCCCAGCAGGAGCGATCCCGCTCCAAATCCCTCAGCTATATCAAACTTGATCTCCCCGTAAACCGTTCATTCGCCCATCCTAGAGGTTGCGTACGTTCTTGTGATGATTTCACCAGTATACTTCGCCGATTAATTCGGAACTACATATGGCCTAATTCCTATAAAACCAGGGATATGTAGGTAGCTTAGAATTTAGGGTGCGACCTATATCTCTCAAACCGTTTCGCTCGGTCAAAATTGGCCATCATATCTTTACCCGACAAGTCTTTCATCCTTTCCGGGTAAAGAGGGGAAGCTGTTGATACTCAATTTTTCCCAAAAAATATTTTAATTTGTATACATACCTTGAAAATCATACATTGATAGCAATTGGTATTTTTCCATAGTTTTTCTACAACTTTATAAATTTGTCCAACATTTTATTCCAAATAAATAATTATAAAATTGCATCACAAATGATTTCAAGAGCATTCCTTGATTTAATTTATTGTTTATGGTCCTAATAAGACCAAATTGCATCATAATTAGCCAAATGGGCATCTTTTAGCTATAATTGCAATAACTTTACAATTATAGTCCAAACATAAAATTTTGTACTATTTGCTACCAGAAATTAGTCCTTCGTATTTTAGAATATTGAATAATCATTTTAAACTATTTTCTATGCATGAAATTCATTTTTATAATTACTAGCTATTTTATAAATTAGTTTAACTAATTTGAATTGGGTATTTAACAAATAGCCTATTTCATTTCGATTTTAGCCTAAATTAAACCAGCCCAAACCCCTAATTAAATCAGCCCAATACCCCAAGCCCAATTCCTAATCCTACCCGACCCAGTTCTGGTTAGATCTTGGTCGTTGATTAGTTTTGATCAATGACCCGGATTTAACCTTTCGTAATTTAACCTAACCTATACCCCCAAACCCTTCTCATTCTCTCATCCTCACCCGCCGTCACAATCATCTCATTCTCTCAAACTCCCTTTGCCTAACCATGGCTTCCACTCACCGGCTGCTTGCTCGCCGGTATTAATGGTGGTTCTCACCACCACCACTAGCCTCATTGGTTCTTCCATGACCGGATTCATGTCATTTATGAGGTCATCAAGAGACCAGTGGCCGTTCACTTACCCCCTGGGCCTGTGCTCACCATTCTCAGGCCACAATAGCTCGATCGAGTAAGATCTTTCTATTTTCCGGCTAAAACTATGGGTTTCTAAGCCGGTCTCTCAGTTTTTGGGTTATTTTCTAGAAAAACCTAATCTCTTCTCCTGTACCTCTTAGATCTGTAGCAGATCTGAGGTTTTTCTGAGCTATTTTCGATTGTTTTGTGAAAAAACCTTTCGATTTCTCAAAGCGTCGCTTTATTTTCCCATTAAGGTTTCTAAAACTTTTCTTCAAAATATTTCTAGTCTTTTTAAGGTTGTTCTCTGATTCTCATATGTTTAAAAGACTTTTTGTTAAGTTGCTTTTTAATCTTAATTTGTTATGTTAAAACCCTAGTTGTAACACTATGTTATAAATCCAGAGTTCATCCTCGCTTTTTGATTCTGCTATGTGTGTGTTTGATTCTAATGAGTATGCCTCGATTGATTGAAGTGTTTTCTGATTTTTACCCCAATAATGTTTTATTAGGATTTCCAATTTGGTTCTGTTTGATTACACTCTGTTTATCTGTTTATTCATCAAATTCTATATTGTTTCCCTTAATATTAGTACCATTTTTGATTCTTTGAATCCCTAATTTCCTGTGTTAATATCCTTTCTGATTTCTGACCTTTAAAATTATTTTCTTGCCTTATTATGTGGTTGTCTATTCTATTAATTGATTCTTATGTTTTTTCCTTAATTATAATCCTATGTACCTAGCCCTAATTGCTTACTCTGTACCTACTATGTTTGAATTATTTCCTTATTTGTTATGCTCCAGCTACACGTGATTTCTTCCCTTACTTGTTACCTTTTCTTTACCGTTTGAACTGATTCCCTTAATTAAGGGAAGACTTGGGGACTGATTTTATTCTTAATTGATTATGTGTCCTATAATCACTAAACAATCTGATTTTTACCTTATTTACCTAGCTTTCAAACTACTATATATATATTGCTCTCTTCTACTCTCATAGACAGTCTTCTGGACACACGAACTCACATTAGTTCACAACTCTCTCATACACTCAAACACTTTTCTGCTTACTTTTGTTACTTGCTATTGTTACTAAATTAGCCGACTGCAAGCCAAAGCTAACTATTGCACTTTACTGTTCTTCACTTTGTGTCTATTCTCCTTACTGGTATGTTTTGATTTTAAATTCAAGTTCCAAAATCTATGTGTTTCTTCTACTGCTTTAGTTTATCATTTTACTAATCTGTTTATGTCTATTGTTTGCTTCTCAACATCTGTTTAACTTATTTTACTTAGTATACTAGTTATGTTCTAACCCCTCTTCGGATCAGCATATCTATGAACATGTTTGCTCTCCTTGTAATCTGTCTCCGTGTGACTCTACTATGTCTTTGAATGCTTGTCTATGAGTTGCCTAGTTTTGGTATGCACCTATTATGTAAAAACAATTGTTACCTTAAGTTGTTCTGATTATATGCTCAATTCTATTTGATACAACTATGTCCTCTATCGTTTGCTCTAAAATTCATAATCCTATACTATGTTTACATCACTAGTTATCCCCAATCCCACAAGTCCCTAAGCACTTCTAACTCTATAAAATCATGTCCCCAATTAGCAATTCTGGAGCCCATGACCTATTGTTTGTTATTCCTTGAGACTTCTATGCTTATGCTTGTTATGTGCTCACCTTGGGTGCTATATCTTTCCCCTAACTCCCCTTACCCCAGTGTGAAGGACTGTTGTTTGAGTGTTGGTGAACCTGTTATGTTCTATAGTTTATCTACTGTTTGTTTAATTACCCTAATCTTGTTCAAACTATTTTACTACTAAACCACTTCATACTTTTTATAAATTTCAACTGAGTCTTTATATACTGTTTTTACACCAAAGCATTTTCAAAACTATGTCAAGCACTCTCACTCTACTCTTAGGTCCTTAAGTTATGCCCCCTCTAGTGTGTGAATGCTTTGGGATTCCTGTGAGATCCCTCTGAACACTGATGCAGCGAGGCTGGCTCTTCCACACTACACTTACTCAGTTCTGGTTATGAAATCTAGGTCTGAGCACTGCCCGGGATCCTTGAGGTCCTTAGGGAACTCTGACACACCCGGACATGAGACATGCTATGAAACTTTGACAGTTAAGGGTATGAACATCTGGTATATTTGGGCCTGCTTCAAGCTCCCTATAGTTTAACTTCTTCTTTACCTTTTTCTATTTATGTAATTTATTCAGCTAGTCTGTAATAATTATTTGTAAACAGATATTGGGGGATGGCTAGTGAAATGGGGAGGGCAACTATGTAGTTTTATCAATGTTACTGGGTAGAAATCATACCTTAGGATTTTACATTCCCTATATCTTCATTAGAATCCATGCTTAGGACCAACATGTTCATTCAAACCATGCCAAACATGCATTAGATATCATGTCTTTAGGGCTTTCATGTTTACTGCTTTAACGTATAACATGTCCCTAACTTACGCTCATGCCTACCACTTAGAGACCCTACTCGTAGGATAATAAATATAAAAATTATGACTCATGTGCATTCAAAAATCATGTCTCAATTATCATGTAACTCTTTTTGCATTTTAGAAACCATTATGTAGGGATTCTGTGCGTCCTGAAATTATGTCTTAACCATTCTACATCTATATGTGCATATTAGATACCATGCTCTAGGATTTCGTGTGCATTTGCTTAACCACGCCTAGTTCAAACTACTTATTCATGAAAAGGTATAAAATGGTCTCACGTGTAATTTCCATGTCTATTATTAATGAAACTGGTAACAATCTATGCATTCTCAGATTTACATCACTTAGAACAACATGCTTTAGGTAAAACAACCTCTGAACGATTTAATACTTTTAGTAGTTGTTATGCACAATCCCATGCCTAGGAAAGCCTTAGGTAATCAATCTCTTTAAAACTGGAAAACTGCTTGATTTCGTTATTGCTTAAAGGCTAACAAGCTTAAAATCAGTAGGCAAACTGATTAGGGCACTACTTCTGAGTTTATGAAATGAAGCTGCATATTTCTGTGCATTGATCCACTTAGCTATCCTGTCTTAGGATCCTGTCTAATAAACTGCTCTTGTTTGTGTTTGAGACGTGCTGGATATGTGCATTACTTGTGGAGGTAAATCTGAGCCTCGTAACTGCTTTCCTGCGTTTTTCTGATCAGTCCTATTTGTTCTTGCATGTCGCTTAGAATTTTACCCTTTTAGAACCTTAGGGGTCTATCTAGAACTACCTATATCAAAGGTCCTAAATTCCTCCAAGACCATAAGGAAGGGACATGTAACAGCACGCTTAGAGTCCATTAAATAAACTCGATTAATAATCGCTAAGGGGTGGGGTAATGGGTAGATATGGATATGATGACTAGTGCGCTAATGCCACGTGCATCCCCTCACTGAGGAGTGATTACCGGGCATTGCATTGATGTGATCCTATAGGATAAACAACTTAGGACTGCCCTATCCTTTAAATATATGTTTTTAGACCGTAAATCTTTTAAAAATTTATTACATACGTGTGCTTAGACTACGAATCGTTTCAAACCACTCTCTGTCTACATGTGTATACTTTGACTGCCTATTTGCTACTTGGTTAAATTCACAAAGTTCGTTTGGCCGGGAACCACAGTTGTGGACTTTGAGGGTTGCCTAACACCTTCCTATTGGAGTAATTTCAAGCCCTTACCCAATCTATGGTTATCCAATTAATGTTATTTTGACCCTTAACAGGTTCCTTAACACACCTTAATTCATTAGGTGGCGACTCTTCAAATCCTTACATCCCTCATCCCAAAAGGAAATAAGTTGTCCCAATAATGTCAAAAACCCTGACTGATCCGAGAGGATAGGAAAAAGGGGGCGCGACAACACTTTTAATTGGTTATATTTTGAATAATATGAATCATCTTACAAGCTAGCTTAATGTTTAACTTGTCCATGCACAGTGTTTGCGAATCGTGCACTTGTTCTGAACCTTGCATCCTTATGATACTTTTAGCATGAAATTATTTAATTTATCCTAACTTTACAGATTTGTATTGTTACTTAATTCATGTGCCCTGTCAATTTGTTTGCTAACATGCCTGGTATCCTTCTGAATTCATGTAATAATCTAACTGTTTTGCCTGATTGTTTATGTGATTAAACAAGGTTTTTCTAAATGTCAGCATGCACATTTAATGTAATTAGATATGTTCTTAATTAACACGTTTAAAACTATGCACTTTGAAAAACTTGCTTGTTTTCTGAATGTAATTCTGCCTACAAGTTTTGTGTTCTAAACTTTGTTTCTTCTGAAATTAGCACTGTTTTAAAATATGTCCCTACTTCATTTTTCCTGTCACTCTTTTAAAATTTCCACTCTTAGTCCCTTAGGTTCTATCCTTAACCACCCCAGTGACTGCTCAGGGTCCATGTAAGACTCATGTGACTCTGACACACTGGGAAGTGGTTCCTAATCTCTTTTTAATCATCTCTGAATATTTGGTTCTGATGTGAGCATTGCCCTGGGTCCCCAAAGACCTTGGTAAATTTGACACACTGGATACCTGGTTCTATATGTGCTATGGGTGAATCACTCATTATTGGATATGTTATGTCTATGAAATGAGCCTCGAAGTTGATTGGTTTGAAAAGCCTGGTTCCCAAGTTTATTTGGGTCAAATGAAGGCTCCCTATAGTGTATCTTATTACTATTATGTAATTCATTGATCACTTTGGTTTGTAATAAGTTTGTAATGAACAGATCTTGGGGTATATAGTAAAATTGGGAAGGGTCTTTATTTTCTTTGGTCAATTCGGGTAGAAATCCTGCCAATAGGGTTTCATTTGTGCTGTTAACCCCTAGTTTTACATCATCTTTGTTATAATCGTATGAGTATTGTACTGTGCTTGCATATTAGAAATCCTGCCTATAGGATTAAATTTTCATATTAGAAATCCTGCCTATAGGATTAAAATTGCATATCAGAAATCCTACCTATAGGATCCAAATTGCATATTAGAAATCCTGCATATAGGTTGCATTAATTTGTCCAATAAAATAAATATGCGTTAGCAATCATGCCCATAGGACCCCCAATGTTTGATTCAATTGTTTTCTGGCAATGTGCATAATTTATGCCCATATACTGCTTAATAGATATAATGTCTGTAAGACTAAAATCAATTTCAAACCTAGAGATCATGCCCGTAGGATTTAAGTCAGTTCAGTAATTAGAAAGCATGCCTATAGAGTTATAAGGAAATACAAGGCTATGAAACATGTCTATAAAGCTAAAATCAGTTTGACGCTAGATATCATGCCTGTAGGATTCTATTAATTGGTTCTGAATACAATGCCCATTGTCAATCACTTAGACGACATGCCTATAGGACTTAATAAAAATTCTGGAGTCAGAGCTGTGATTCATTACTGCTTGAAATGCCCAGTATTATACTAAATAAAATTAGTAGGAAAATAATAGGTCTTAACACTTGCCTTAATGAAATTGCTCCTATATAATACTGCTCGCCTATTTTTCACATAGATATCCTACCAAAACTACTTCGGGTTGACGCAGTTGGTGGGTCCGGGTATTTCTGATGGGGACATCAAGGGAGCTATTTAGATGTTGACGCAGTTGGTGGTCTCCAAGTCCCAATGATCATATGCTGCCCCTGCGTCCTCTAGCGAGCAAGGGGATTCTTTAGGTTCCAGGGTCAACCAGATTATGCGTTTAGCCCCTCCAGAGTTCACAGTCACCGACCTAGAGGCCGATCCTCATAAGTTTATAGACGAGTTGTACAAGACCCTTCGAGTTATGAGGGCTACTAAGACAGAGGGAGTTGAGTTAGCTTCCTATCGTCTAAAGGGAGCGGCATATCCATGGTTCGAGATGTGGGAGAGTTCCCGTGGAGAGGGGAGCCCTCCGGCGAGGTGGGATGAGTTTGTAGATGCTTTTATGGATCATTTCTTGCCTGCCGAGACTAGGGCAGCCCGTGCTGTAGAGTTTGAGGTCCTTAAGCAGGGCAACATGAGTGTGTGGGAGTATCATATGGAGCTCGTTCTCTTGTGCAAGTATTCTATCCACGTGATGCCGACTATGGAGGCTAGAGTTCGTCGGTTAGTTCAGGGCCTTGATCCCTTGGTTATCTATGAGGCTGCTACAGCTGCTTGCACTCAGATATGAACTATGGGAAGATTTTGGGATTCGCCCAGGCTACGGAGGCTCAGAAATTGAAGATCAAAATGGAGAGAAAGAGTAGTAGTAGGGCCCGGTCAGCGGGCAACCCTGGGAGTTCAGTTGGAGGTGTGAGATCAGCCCTTGGGAGAGGGTCATCAGGGCTATCTCAGTCCTATGCTCAGTCCTCAGCCAGTGCACCACTATCAGGGCACAGTTATCAGCAGGGAGGTCGTTTGGGGCCCGGTTCAGATAGCAGAAGGTTCCATCAGTTGGGTCGTTCAGGTGGGAGGTTCCAGCAGCAGTAGAGGGCCCCATGCCCTAAGTCTGTGAGGTTTCATTCTGAGCCTTGTTACTTGGATATCCCGGTATGCTATAGACGCGGAGTGAGGGGCCATGTACAGCGAAACTGTCGTGCACACAATCAGGGCACAGGTATGGGTACTGCTCAGCCATCCAGTTCATTAGCCGCTACGTCTTTAGAATGCCCTCCAGCACCAGCAGGGCGTGGTGCAGCTAGGGGTAGAGCACGGGGTCAAAGGGGACCCAATCGCTTCTATGCTTTGAGTGGTCGCCAGAGTGCTGAGGCTTCTCTAGATGTTGTCACAGGTATTCTGACTGTTCAAACATATGATGTTTATGCTCTTATTGATCCCGGATCTTCATTGTCATATGTTACTCCATTTATTGCTTCGCGTTTTGGGATAGAACCTGAACAGCTTCATGAGTCGTTCTTAGTGTCGACTCCGATTGGTGATTCTATTACAGCCGCACGAGTCTATAGGAATTGCGTTGTCACGGTGTGTGGCCGGGATACCACAGCCGATCTTATTGAGTTAGAAATGATAGATTTGTATGTAATTATGGGGATGGATTGGCTCTACTCGTGCTTTGCTAAAATCGACTGCCGAACAAGAATTATGAGGCTCGAGTTTCCTAATGAACCAATTATTGAATGGAAAGGGAATGACGTTGTGCCGAGGGGTAGGCTTATTTCCTGTCTTAAGGCCTCCAAGATGATCAGGAAGGGGTGCATCAATCATTTGGTCTGGGTTGCGGACTCCACTTCAAAGTTTCTTGCTCCTGAGTCCGTGTCGATTGTGAATGAGTTTATTGAAGTATTTCCAGATGAGCTTCATGGGATTCCACCAGATAAAGATATTTAATTCGAGATTGATGTATTGCCAGATACGCAGCCAATATCTATTCCCCCTTACAGGATGGCGCCAACGAAATTGAGAGAGTTAAAAGAACAATTGAAATATCTATTAGAAAAAGGTTTCATTCGGCCAAGCGTGTCGCCTTGGGGCGAACCGGTACTTTTTTGTCAGAAAGAAGGATGGATAGATTCGGATGTGTATTGATTATCGGTAGCTCAACAAGGTCACAAACAAGAACAAATATCCATTTCCTCGGATATATGACTTGTTCCATCAATTGCAAGGTGCTAGGTTCTTCTCAAAGATTGATTTACGGTCCGGGTATCACCCGTTGAAGATCAAGGAGCAGGATGTTCCTAAGACCGCCTTCAGGACTCGTTATGGGCACTTTGAATTTTTGGTAATGTCTATTGGGCTAACCAACGCCCCAGCCGATTTTATGGATCTTATGAACTGAGTTTTCAAGCCGTTCCTTGACTGTTTGGTGATAGTCTTCATTGATGAGATCCTTGTTTATTCGCGAAGTCGAGAAGATCATGCTAATCACCTCAGGGCAGTTCTGCAGACTCTTCATCAGCACCAGTTGTATGCAAAGTTTTCAAAATGTGAGTTTTGGCTATAATCAATCACCATTTTGGGCCATGTTTGTTCTAGGGAAGGGATTCAGGTTCATCCCCAAACGATCGCAGCGGTGAAGGATTGGCCTAGACCAACAACCCCGACAAAGATTCACAGTTTCTTGGGTCTAGTTGGGTATTATCGGAGGTTCGTGGAGGAATTCTCTACTCTCGCCTCCCCATTGACTAAGTTGTAGCAGAAAGCAGTTAAGTTTCAGTGGTCCGATGCTTGTGAAAAGAGTTTTCAGGAATTGAAGTCGAGATTGACTTCGGCGCTAGTGTTGACCTTGCCAGAAGGTTCATAGGGGTTTGTGGTTTTTTTTTATGCTTCGAGGGTTTATTTGGGGTGTGCACTGATGCAATGTGGTAAGGTAATAGCGTATGCTTCCAGACAGCTCAAGAATCAAGAGAAGAATTATCTGACGCATGATTTGGAGTTCGTAGAGGTTGTGTTTGCATTGAAAATCTGGCGGCATTATCTTTATGGGGTCCATGTGGACGTGTTCACAGACCACAAGAGTCTTCAGCATTTATTCAAATAGAAGGAGTTGAACTTAAGGCGGCGGAGATGGTTAGAATTGCTCAAGGATTATGATATGAATATTTTGTAACATCCAGGAAAGGCGAATGTGGTAGCCGACGCTATTAGTCGGAAATCCATGGGTAGCTTGGTCCATTTGGTAGCGGGTCAGAGGCCTTTGGCTCGGGAGGTTTATTAGTTGACCAGTCTAAGGGTCTGTCTTTCGGCCTCAGATGAGGGGAATGTCATGGTGCATAATTGAGTGGAGTATTCCCTTGTAGCCAAAGTCAGGGGAAAGCAATTCAGAGATCCAGCTTTGGCACAGTTAAGGGAAGCAATTTTGAATCGCAAAACTTTAGCATTTTCACTCGGCAATGATGACGGTGTTTTGCGGTGCCAAGGGAGGCTATGTGTTCCGGATGTGGATAATCTTCGGGAGAGAGTTATGGCAGAGGCTCACAATTCTAGGTATTTCGTGCACCCAGGTTCTACGAAAATGTATCGCGATCTCAAGGAGATTTTCTGGTTGAATGGTATGAAGAGGGGTGTGGCGGACTTTGTGGCTAGGTGTCCGAATTGTCAGCAAGTGAAGGCCGAGCATCAGAAACCTGGTGGGTTGACGAAGCTTATGGAAATACCGATGTGGAAATGGGAAATGATCAATATGGACTTTGTGGTAGGGTTACCCCGCACTCAGCGCAAGTTCGACTCAATTTAGGTAATAGTGGATCGACTCACAAAGTCAGCACATTTCCTGCTAGTCAAGTCCACCGATACTGCAGAACAGTATGCTCAGTTGTATATCAAAGAAAGTGTCTGACTCCATTGCACTCCAGTATCTATAATCTCGAATCAAGGGGCCCAGTTCACAGGTAACGTTTGGAGGAAATTTCAGCAAGGTTTGGGTACTCAAGTAAATCTCAGCACGACTTTCCACCCTGAAATGGACGGTCAGGCAGAGTGGACTATTCAGACGCTTGAAGAAATTTACGGGCTTGTGTTTTAGATTTCAAGGGTAGCTAGGATGATCACTTGCCGCTTATAGAGTTTGCTTACAATAACAGTTTCCATGCTAGTATTCAGATGGCCCCATTTGAGGCACTGTACGGAAGAAGGTGTAGGTCTCCAATTGGATGATTTGAGGTTGGTGAGGCGCAGTTGTTTGGACCGGATCTTGTGCACCAAGCTATGGAAAAAGTTTGAGTCATCCAGAAGAGGATGAAAACTCCTCAGAGTCGTCAGAAATCCTATGCGGACGTTCATCATAGAGATTTGGAGTTCCAAGTAGATGATTAGGTATTCTTGAAGGTGTCTCCCATGAAGTGAGTGATGCGGTTTGGAAAGAAAGGGAATTTGAGCCCGAGGTATTTCGGGCCATGTGGGATCGCTCAAAAGATAGGGCAGGTAGCGTATAGGCTCAAATTTCCCCCTGAAATGTCATTAGTGCATCCAGTGTTTGATGTGTCCATGCTAAATAAGGTAATTGGAGATCCATCTACCATCGTGCCAGTTGAGACCATTGAAATTAATGAAGAATTGTCATATGAAGAGGTTCTGGTTGCTATACTTGATAGGCAAGTCCGTAGATTGAGAAACAAAGAGATTGCTTCCGTTAAAGTGTTATGGCGAAGTCAAAGAGTCGAGGAAACCACGTGGGAAGCGGAAAATGAAATGAAAGAGAAATATCCCCATTTGTTTGAATAAGTCTAATAGTGGTCGTGAGAACTGCCATCTCTAAGCAATTACACCTTTGTGTCAAATTTTGTGCAAGAACACTCCACTCTCCTAATTTCCTTACTATTGTGACTTCTCAATTTTGTGCCACTTTTGTGTATATTGTGGAATAGTTAAATTATGTGCAACTCATGTGATAGTTGAATGATATGCAAGTTTGGGCATTAACTGAATTATGTATAGCATGTTGAAGTAGTTGAATTATATACAATTTGATGAGGTATCTGAATTATGTGCTAGTTGTTGGAGTAAATGAAAATGTGTGAAATTGGTTAAAAATGTGTTTCGGGGGCTCTCTGACAGGTAGATAGGCCTAATTACAAAGGAAACTCTGGCAAAAGTTTAAGAAAATATCGGAGTTAGTGAAAATTGGGGGTTAGCATATTGTGTTTTCAAAATGATTCCCCGATCCTCATTCGAGGACGAATGATTTTAAGTGGGGGAGGGTGTAAAGACCTGTAAAACTTTCATGTCTATAAACAATGCCCGGGTTGTTTCCCATGTTGTTATAACTTTAGAAATTCTTAAAAGCGGACCTTTTTGAGTAAAAAGTACCCCGGGACTTAAAAGATATAATTTCCCAGAATTGCGCAGATCTGCAGTCCACTATGCAATCGCAGATCAGGTATGCAGACCGCATAGTGGTCGCATACCTGGACAACCTGCTATCTAATTTGTGGACATTTATGCGGCCCAAGATGTGATCGCATTTTGAGAATGCGGGCGGCATAGTTGTCGAATTCTTGCACCTTGATTCTTGCGGAGGGAGTTATGTGACGCACTATGCGATCGCATAATAGGTATACGGACCGCATAGTGGTCACATACTTGGGCAGTCTATTTTCTCTTTTGGCCTAGCTGAGGGCCATTTATGCGACAGGAATGCGGACCGCATAGCAGAAATGCGATCGCATTCCTGACCTCATTTCCTACTTGGGGGCTTCTAATTTCTGATTTTAAAACGCGACCCCTAGTTTAATAAAGCACCCCTCCCCTTCATTTTAACACCTATCTGACTAAAATAGAGAGAAGTGAGAGTAGGTTCTTGAGACAGAAGTCCTCATCTTCTACAAATTTGTCCTCCATCTCTACTCAGGCATGGAAGTTTATCGAGTAGTCGTCATCTTCTTCATCATAAGAGGTAAGTCTTCACCTTATTTCCCAAAATTCTTAGAGTTTCGTTAAGAATAAAATACACATAGGTTGGTTCTTGAGAATGAAAGTTGAGACCTTGCATGCATGTGAATAATCTTCCATAACCTAGTAAAGGGAAGCAAGTAGAGTAATCTTTCAGAAAAAAAAAGGTTTAGTTAATCTAAGGGATCATATAGTGTTTGATAAAATGCTCAAATGAATTCAAGATTCCTAATTCTAAGGTAAATGTGTCGCATTGTGAACTAGATTGATGGTGCTAGACGGTTTGGAGAATTGTGATAGAAATTAAAGGGGATTCCGATTCGAGGTATGTATGGCTAACTTTAATGGTTGTAGAGTCGCCTTGTTGGTGCCTGAGCATTCGGTATGAGTTCCTAGCTTATGCATATGTGAATTGATTGTTCTAATGTGTTGAGACATAAGATTTTATTCTCTAGTTGTCCTAGTTGACTTTTCCATGCCACCATGCTATGTGAGATTGTGAAAAGGGTGATTCCTTGTGCTTACTCATTCATGTGCAAAACTCGTTATGTGCTTGAACATCTTGGTATGAAAGGTTGTGCTACCAAACGAAAGAAATGATAACAAATCCTATTGTTGAATGTATCTAAGTGCTAAATGTTGTGTAGTAAATAATGGAAAAGAAATTTGGATTTAACTAATTGAGTTATATGTTGATGGCATACCGCATTGGACTCACTGTTTGGTAAATATTTTTGTGGCCTTGATTTCATATGGTTATTTGGTTGTAACGAATGAATGTAGTTGATGATGAGAACCTTTGTGATTTAATTGTTGGGTGATGATTCTACATATGATGGGGAGTAAATGTGGGATGATTTTACTAAGCTAAATGATTATGGCACACCATACATGACTTACTGTTTGGTAAAGATTATTGTGAACACATGATTGTTTGGTTGTTATGAAATTATACTTTTGATGATATGAAGCCTTGTGATTGAATTTTGGGCTGTTATTGTTGCTATGAAATATGATTGTACAGTGGGATCAGGTTGCGCGCCGCAACAGGAAGAATAAGGGTGATATGTGAGAAGTAATAAGGGTGGAATGTGATTGTCCGGTGGGATCGGTTTGCGCGCCTCAACAGGAAGAAAAAAGGGTGGATTGTGTTGAAATAAGAATCTATGAAACTCCCAGTTGTGTTTATTTCTGTATCTCTGTGCAGTAATTGTTTGGTTTCTCTAACTGTCTTATATCTTGTGTACTGTTTGATTCTACTGAGAATAAAGTTTGTTCGTACATGCTCGTACTATTCAACCGTACTAACGTCCCTTTTGTCGGAGGAGCTACATCTTTTATATGGATGTAGGTGGTTCCATAGCAGGTAGCTCAATCCGCCGATAATGGTGCCTCCTTTTCATCCTTTCGGCAATTCTGGTGAGCCCCACTTCCTCTCGGGGTCGTGTGTAGTCTATACCGTCTTCTTTTGTATATGTTGTGTCATTAAAGGTATAGTCGGGGCCTTGTTGACGGCAGGTTTATGTAAAACTCCTAGTACTCTTAGAGGCTCCGTAGATACTGTGTGGGTTGTATATATGTATTTTGGGTAGTAGCTGTGTTCGGTCGAAATCGTGGTCCGTGTTGGAAAAGTTGTATGTATTATATATGATTTTGGGTTATCAAATGTTAAAAGTTAAAAGAGGAAATGAACTTATGTTGTAAATCGTACTTTGAATCTAAATTGGCTAATTCTTATGGAACAATGTATATTTTAGACACGGGGCAACGCGTTGGATAGGAAAGGCAAACTAGGTTTGCTTGACCGGGATCATCCGGTTAGGCGCCAGTGTCGTCCCTCAGTTTTGGGGCATGACAGTGGAGGAGTTCGATGGGTCGCAAAGAGCCACGATTTGGGAAACCAACTTAGGCTTACAAATGAGTCCCACTTGGTTCGATGTCGAATTCTAGGTGCTAGACATATCTGCCTCCTACAATCTGCTACTGGGACGACCTTGGATACATGTCGCTGGAGATGTTGCATCCATTTTGCACCAGGCTGTGAAATTTGAATGGATCCAACAAGAAGTGATCATCCATGGGGATGGAAGCAATCCCATTTACACCAATCAGAGTGTCCGGGTAGTGAAGAGTAGAAGAAAGTAAGGTGGAGAAACTTACCATCGCATCGAGCGTTTTAACGCAATCGAGAATGATAAATGGTGGAGTAGAAAATAGAAAGCATATTGGCATGGAGAGGGTATGAACCTGGTAAGGGGATTGGTAAGAATCTTGAAGGTATCACCAAGTCAATACAGCTAAAACGTCATGGTACAACCTTTGGTCTTTGATATCTGTATACCTGGCAGGAATATAATGATTGGTCACCGCCATGGCGTGGTCCATATTACCCACTTGAGTAAACAGTTCCACATTTGAGCCAATCCTTTCATCAGGCCGATACTGTAACGACCCGGTCTGTCGTTACGTAAAACCTGCATTATAACTGTTGATAGTGGCTTATTA